>NQII01000176.1:0-99318 GCA_002778355.1 Clitarchus hookeri | reverse complement strand
GCAAACTCCCCAGGCAGCATCAGCTCGCGGCCCTGCAGGACTGCTGCTGGAGTCTGACCTGTGGCCAAGTTTACTCGCCTCCTTATGGTGAATAAGGCTGCGGGTAGGTGTTCGGCCCAGCTGGTGTGGTCGTCACCCACTCTTAATCGTAGCTGTGTCTTGAGGTCTTGGTTGCACCTCTCGGTGGGGTTTACCCTCGGATGGTAAATGGGGGTCGTATGTTGTTTTACTCCCCAACGAGTACACAACTCACGCCAGTATTTCCCAGTGAACTGGGTACCATTGTCGGTGAGTAGGGTCTGTGGGTACCCCCAGCGAGGGTAATACTCTGTCTCCAGTGTTCGCGCAATCGTGCGGGCTTGTGCGCTGGAGACTGCATATGCTTCGGTCCACCTTGAGAAGGAGTCACTCACGACCAGGATGAACCTTTTCCCGGTGAAAGTGCGGGGGTAGGGGCCCATGAGGTCTAGGGACACTGTCTCAAATGGCTCCTTTGGCACCCTAGGCTGTTGTTGTGCCACTCCATCGGTTCTCCTGATCTTGAAGTGGTTGCAGGGGACGCACTCCCTCACATGTTGGCGTACATCCCTGCTTGCTCCTTGCCAGTGGAAATGTTGATGGAGGTTTCTGGCCTCTGTGATGCACCAGGATGACCGGCCAAATGGCTGTCGTGGGCATGCTCCAGTACTTGCCCTCGTACTGCTACATGTACATAAATGCACCAGGTTGCATCAGGATGCTGTTGACGGGTTTCCAGGTGTGTGTCGTGGATGCGCCACCACTCCCTATCTCCCTGCATGATGTTCGCCATCTTCTCCTGGGTTTGTGGACATTGTACTTGTGCGTCGATCACTAAGGCCTTTAGTTCGTCGAGCCTGGGTTCAGGGTTTGGTGTCGTCTCCATAGCATTGCAGGTTACCTGCTGGTTGCGTGGTTGACAGTAGGGGGTAACAAGTCGTCCCACTCATCCCTGTCGACGGCTACTTCAGTGCCTGGTGTCCTGGACAGTTCATCCGCCAGTTGGTTCTCTGCTCCGGGTACATGTTGCACAACAAAGTCGTATGACTGCAACAACAGTGCCCACCGAGCGAGTTTGCTCCTGGCTTCCTTCATGGAATGAAGCCAGAGTAGGCACCTGTTGTCTGTCCATAGGGTGAAGGGCTGGTACTCGAGGTAAGCCCTATAACGCTTCACCGCCCAAACCACTGCCAAACATTCCCTCTCGTTCACATCGTAACGACCCTCAGTCGGCCCAAACTTGGCACTACCATACTCAATGATCTGGCGCTCATTGTTGTCGCCCAATTGGAACAGTACGGCGCCGAGGCCCTTCTCACTGGCATCTGTTTGGAGATATAGGTGCCTACTGGGGTCGTGACGTGCTAGGGTTGTGCACTGTCGGAACCTCCTCTTCAGCTCCTGGAAGCAGCTTTCGTGCTCGCTGTTCCACTGGAACTTGCGGTTCGGGGACAGCATGTCGGTTAGGGGCGCTGTTATTGTTGCGAAGTCCCTGATGTTTTCCCTCAGCCAGTTCACCAACCCGAAGAACTTCCTGAGCTGCTTGCGGGTTCTGGGTGCCTCATGCTGGTCAATAAGGGAAAGCTGTTCTGGCGTAGGTCTACTGCCGTTTACGTCCACTAGGTGCCCAAGGAATTGGATGCTGGGCTTCCCTATGTGGCACTTCCGGTTCGCACAAGTTAGCTTGTTGATCGCTAGGCGCTCCAGTACCAACGACAGATGTTTGATGTGATCTTCCCAGCTCTCGGACCAGATGATGACATCGTCCAGGTACGCAAGGGTAAAATCCCCTACATATCCGTCGAGCACTTGTACCATCATGGCCTGGAAAGTGGCTGGTGCACACTTTAGCCCGAACGGCATGGCACAGAACTGGAAGCGTCTCCCATCAGGGGCGGTGAATGCTGTTTTGTGGCGATCTTCCGGCTTGATTGGGACTTGCCAGTAGCCGCTGCGCAAGTCCAATGATGTCATCACCTTTGCCTTCCCTAGTGTGTGTAGTGCATCCTTCACACTGATGTATGGTGGGGGTGCGCTCTGAGTTATTAGATTCAGGGGGCGAAAGTCCACACAGAACCGCCACGTTCCGTCTTTCTTGGGCGCTAACGTGATTGCGCTGTTGTACTTGCTGTGTGTGGGCTCGATGACACCTTCGGCTAGCATCTCCCTGATCTGCTCCTTGATGATGGTACACTGGTGGCGTTGGTAACTGCGTGGTCATGCGAAAAGCGGGCGGTTGTGCTTATAATAGTATGCAGTGCTCTGCAATAGTGGTCTGCCTTAAGGGGTCAGCGTCCGCAAACATGTCCCGTCTTTCTTGGAGGCTCTNGTGCTCTGCAATAGTGGTCCGCCTTAAGGGGTCAGCGTCCGCAAACACGTCCCGTCTTTCTTGGAGGATCTTTTGCACCATTCCCCGGTACTCTTCTGGTACCTCATGGTCCAGTTCGTCCAGCTGGACGCCTGGTGTGCAGCTAGTAGTCCGTGGTTCTAACTCGTAAACGGTGCGCCGTTCCTTCTGTCCAAAATGGATCCTGCGGGCCGCTGGCTCTACGATGGTGTTCTGTTCGGTGAGCCAGGGTATGCCCAGTATGGCGTCTTCCCGCAGGTCTGCAGACACTAGGGCTGTAGTGGTGGTCTCTACGTCCCTAATTCGGACAGTGATGGTCACTTCTCCGAGGGTCTGCCCTGTATGTTGGTGTGTGGCCAGATGTACAGTGTGCGTTGCCGGCCTTATTGCATCCTCACTCATGAACCCGGCTCTCACGAAATTGTGTGACGCTGCTGTGTCTACTAGTGCAAGACACTGGATGTTATTGAGGGTGATCGGTATCCGGATCATCCTGTGATTGCCCCGGTTATCTGATGTAGCACGATTTGTTGTGAAGTGGGTTTTGTTACAGTTTTGGGTTGACTTGCTTTGTGTGGTGGTTCATGTTTTGGCCTGGGGTGGTGAACGTCTAACTGGCCTACCCCGCCAGCTAGTTTCCCGTTTGTGTCTTGCTGTCATTGTTTACTTGCTTCCAGTTTCCTAGGTTAGGGNCGCCTACCCCGCCAGCTAGTTTCCCGTTTGTGTCTTGCTGTCATTGTTTACTTGCTTCCAGTTTCCTAGGTTAGGGCACTCGTTGTGCCAGTGGTACTGCTGACCTTGGCAGTACCGGCATGGAGAAGGGGGGCCTTCCCTCCTAACTGCCGTGTTTGTACGGGCTGATATGGGGTTAGCAGTCTGTCTCTTCCCCCTGTCCTGCTGTTTGGTTTGGTGCACTTCCCCTTCGTGAAGTCCAGCTGATGGCTGCGAACTCCCCCTCCACGCACTGTGATCTCGGGTTTGTGGTTGTTGTGACCCCTCCCTTCCCCTATGGTACACTTTATTCACTCTGGCCTGATCCAGTAAGGCCATGGACCTCATGAACTGTTCCATGTCTGTATGAATGAGTGGGGCTAGGGCTAACTTAAATTCGGGCCTCACCGTTGAGGCAACCACCTCTAAAATGTCTGGGTCCCGCATGTTTGCGTGAAAATGTTTGAGGAGGTTAACCTTCCGCGTTGTGAATGTTGTTAGCGTCTCACACTCCCCCTGCGGTTCCAACACTGCACGGCTCTGAGCCTGTAATGAGTTATACGCTGAGTTAAACTGTCTCAGGAAGGCACTTTGAAAATCGGACCATTGCATGTTGTAGTGATCAATGGCCCGCCACCACATACGTGCCTCCCCAGATAGCTGTCCTCCAATGCAGTTAGGCCACTCCACCTCACTGACACAGTACCTGGTTAGTCATCCTGTGATGTCGCTCAGGAACGCCTGCGGGCCCTCCATGATGTGCCCAGCGAAGGTTGGCAGGGACTGGAAGCGGGCTGGTGTCGTGCCCGTCTCTCCGACTGGTGCCATCAATGCTGGGGTTGCTCTGGCCTCCTGGTGTTGTAGGGGCCACACGAAGCCAGATGTGGTGAGTGGCGCCAATGGGCTTCCCCATGGCGCTGCTGCTCCCTCCATGCTGGAAGAGTGCCCCCTTGGGCTGTGGTGTCGGCTGCTGAGCACATGGTCTTCAGTGACTGAGAATGGTGTTGTCGCCCGGGGTATGTGGGCCCACCGTTCGCGCCCGAAATGTCCCGCGGTGTTAACATGGTCCAGATCAGTGGTCCGCAAACNCTACGGTCTCGCGTTCGGTTTCCGTTAAGCACACAGTGTGGTAACTTCGGCGACACACTTGGCAAGGTAATGTACCTTCACCTACCCCTGCACAGATTATTTGTTTCGCGCACCTTCTGTCACGAAAAATGTCAACTATGGTCGCCTCTACACTTTGTCCAGTTGTTTCGGACTGGAAAACTGTCCCTCGTGGCAGTCCTAGTCCGCACTGGCACGCAGGGCTGTTGCAGCTCAAGTTATTCCCGAAAACCCGCGGTCGGTTACACTCGACACATAACCATGCTTATTTACCATTTGTGGTGCTGATAACGGCTTTTCTTATTAGTTCACTGTTGCTCGCTTTAATGTTTTCCGCGAGTCGTCGCGCATTTGCTCCTTCTTTACACACACACTTATTCGCACAAAAAGGGTTTGTGTTAGTTAGTTTCCGCACGCATTTTAAACATAAAGATTCGCTGTTGCCATTTGATGTCGCCCAGTTCAAATTTTCTGCATTTAATTGGTAACTGACCACGTGGCTCGTGGTAAACATGGCGGCTGCTCTCTATTACGGGTCGCAACGTAATGACTCTCTACTGCATTCGAAAATCGAACTCGTTTGTTCTATGCGAGGTTCTATTGGCGGCCAATAGATGTCACATGTTATGTTTCACAAAATTACTTTTCTCTATTTTATATTGAAAAGGATACATTATTATTTAATTTTGCCGTTCAGAATTCTTGAACACGTCAGTTATTCCGTTTCCTTAATGTTTCGTGTTACTTTAACAAAATTTTTCACCCTGAAGAGAAAAGAAATGCTCATACATGTAATTTATATTTATATAGTTATGTGCATACCTTGTAAACTGAATTATTTACGAGAATTGATTATGTTCCCCGCGATTAACATACACGAGCTCGCCACTCGCCATGTGGGTACTCACTTCATAACACTGTAATATACTCATGCCTTTCTGTCCTTGTAGTCAAGTAAATTATTCCAATCTCGTCCCTTAGTTGGGCAAGCCATCTTGATGTGGTCGGTTACCAGAGTTGGAATGTAATGATTATGGATTTGCCTGGTAACACACCGTCAGATATTATGACATTGCGAGCTGTATGGCCGCTGCGCACGCCTGAATTAATAACGCACTCAAGTTTTATATGTATATAATTATTTTATTGAACACTTTGATCAAACACGTGGTGACCGCGTGGTCATATAAACACACTACTGGATTATAATTACTTAAGGCGCGTGATGCTGCTCTCTCCTCGGTGAGAAGTAACATAAAAATACTAGTTGCTTCGTGAATGATATGATGATGCGATTGCTGAGTGAGGTTGCAGCCTGAGAGGCTGGTACCGAGGTTCTTGTGAAACGAGAGACTTACCACGTCCGCTCGCGCCGAAGTGATGTCGCCTACTAGATTGCGCAATGCATCGGCTCGCGCCACCTAAGCATGGCCGACACCTGGCGGTGGAGAGATGAAACAAATGCGACTTAAAATGCTAATGAGATGTAAACATGATATACCTTATATAAACATAATTAAACACAATTTACATAATAAAACACAATTACCCTTGTACTTACATAATAAAACACAATTATATTAATATTAAATATAAGTATTGACTCGTAGCAGCCACTGCATTGCCAACTTGAAAATGTCACATGTCCCTGGCTGGCTATGTATGTGATGACTGTTTTGACACATGATAATTATGGTATACATCAATACTGAATAAATACTAAACACTAATGCACTCGTGCCCACAAGCCTGTCGGTGTGGTGCGTCTGGTGTGGGCAAACTGCGGCAGTCAGTGGGCAAAAGGACTCGTGAACATGCGGTTCACGTCAAAACATTTGTGCACAGAATTTTTTTTATTAGAAAGGAATTAACGTAACTACAATCTCATGGCCTCCGTAATGAACTGGCTGTAATATGCTTGAATTGTGTCATACTCGTGAAGTCTTTCACTATACGTCTCGACGAGTTTGAAGGGTGGTGAATGAAAGCTGTATGCACGTGTCTTTGTTGGAATTCATATTGTGGCATAAATCTGCTTGGTGGACTAGTATCTCGGGAATAAAACTGTGTTTTAGTTAGCATAATTCATAAAGAGTGAATAATATTGACATCTTCTGGAATATAGGCCACACACATATATAAACACATGTTCGCATTTCACTTTTCATTTGGCTTAAGTCACGTAGCAATATTTTTTTTTACTCTGGAAGGTGAGGGCGGGGTGTTTTAGCGTGGATCAGATATATCTCTTAATGGAGCGCCCACATGCGAATGTATGAAAATACAGAAATTTTTGTTTGCCGAAGGCAATAGTTTTTTTATGATTTTGTACTTGAGGTGAGTGTACCTCTACGGTAGCATCTTCTCATGGTATTTATATTTTTGCCCTCAAAACTTAATATACGTTCATTATTTGCGCGTATAAAGAGTTTTATATCCAACTAGAAAAATCGCAGCTACTGGAGATACCAAATGTATATTTTTTCCCACTGCCTTAATTTCCTAACCTACTGGTTTTAAACTTGGTAGGAAATGTTTTTTAATGATGAGCGTCTATGCTTTTTTGAGAGGGAATGCATAGAATCTTTCACTGTGCATATCGCATACCACGTGGGTAACGAAGTAGTTTTAACTCTGTTTTTTTAGTTTTTCGTACCATGATTACTTTATAGAAAACTGTATAACGTATCCGTACACAGCACATGATTTTGTCCTACGTGAATTTAAAAGAAATGTTTAGCTGAAGGGGGGCAAGCATGTTTAGACGGGAAGGGTCACTCGATGATCGATTTTTCGTTAATATTTACCCCGAAAGACACTCTTTGTATGCTTTTTTCTCGTGACATGTATTTCCAGTATGGGGTTTCACAGTATTTTCATTATCTTGCCTTTCGATTCGAATAACTTCCTTTCGTTGAATAAGGTCGGTTTTGCAATGCTGTGTTAGAACCATACTTTAAATCTTATTGGTGGAGTGTTTATGTAGAGAGCCAATAGCAATGTTTTCCCTATTCGAACAAAACATGTACAAATATCCTTCGAATACCCACTGTAGTTGTAGAGGCACAGGTCTTTAGACTGTGATCTAATGCAGTTTGGGCCTCCAAGAAACCATTGTCATTAACCAACCTAGACCCCGCCACGATTCTTGGGTGTGAAGGTCACTGGCACGATGATGGATGCTCATCCTGAACCCTTGGTTTTGTGGGAACTACACTCGTACGATGGGGTGAAGAAGACTGTACACGATGGGGAAACAGGGGGATGCAATTGGTATAAATAATTACTCCTTGTGTAAGGAATCTCCAGTTGTATGATGGAAGAGTTTGGATCGTCTCGTCTAGCTTCTGCAGCTTCGCATCTAAGTGGTACCAGCAATGCCAACGACTTCTTCGAGCAGTATGCCTATAGTAGCATCGCCATCGACCTCTTCAGATGGTCTGCCTACTTTAGCATTGCTGTCATCTGTTATGAGCAAGGTATTAATTTCACCATCGACTTCTTGGCCCATACCACCGTCTTCTTGTGACTTATCTTCATCCCCTTCAGTCATATAATCTACCTCTTCGGCTGAAGCATATATATGTCTACCGGAATTACCAGGGTCTTCGCGAATGTTTGTCACAGTGCCTGAATAAGTGCCATTCAGTTCTTCAGCTGTGACAACTGCATCGCCAGCTGGACCATCGACCTCTGTTACAGTGACAACTGTATGGTCAACCACCTCTGCTGAACCATTCCGACGTTATAAGTGTTGCTTTTGTGAAAAGAACTTCACTTGCAGCAATAGTGCCCATCGACATGAGAGGCATGGCTGTACAAAGACCCCTCCCCCCCCCCATCCAAATAAAGTACACGTGTTCGAAGTAAGGTGTATCGATTTCATGGATGGATGGTCTAAGTGTGCATATGAATATGTGCAAGCGGCTTCCTCCAAGTAACATTGAGGATTGACTTTCACAGCTATCGACATACTTACATAATCACGGTTACTACTATTATTTATAAGTAACTACCAAGACGAGGTAGCATATTTGGGATCTAAATGAGGAATTATTAATATTGTTATTCGCCAACTCTCGCTCGAGGCTCGGACGCTATGCGCGGACACGGCTCTGTGGGGCGTGACCCACCTCGACCCTCCCCTCCTCCCAGGCAGACCCGGTTGCTTCTTGTTCGCCTGCTGGCCAGGAATGGATGACAGCTGACATAACTGGTGTCATAGACCCTCAGCCCCCCTGCCGGGGGAGCCGATGACTTTAGAGGATTTACAAGAATATTCTGAGAACTAAGACCCTCAGCACAATATGGCCTATGGAAAATTTTCTGGGCGATCACCTACGACACTATAAACACTGCTGCAGTTGAAGGGTCGGGTGTCTTTTGGTAGAAGCCATCTGGCTGAGTTACTGACCGGGCGAAATCTGGCATGGCGAGAGACATCGATAAAGAGGACGGTGACGATGGGAAATTGTGAGACAGAGACAAACGAGGTATTTGTGGTGTGAATGGACAAGAGGGTGTGATACCTGACGAGTAAAGGAGGCTACTATGCATGAGGGTGCTCGGAGACATCTAGAACGTTGCAGACTGATGGGACCTAGACTGAACTGAGGTGGGACTAAATGAACATGTGATAAGGATTTTATTGTAAATATTGGAACTGTCAAATATAGACATATAACTAATAAATTAATTCAACAGGTTGTGATATACTGTATATAATGACTGATTTCAGTTATTTAATTACATTAATTTATTTTTAATGAATTTTAAACTATACAGATTGATTTTATTTTTTGTAAATAGCAAAAGATATCAATTTATTTTGAGATATCAAGACGAGAGTGTTTTCTTTGTAATAATTGTAAAAAAAATTATGAAATTATAATGAACTCCTTTATTTAATAAAAAACCTCCATCCCTTAACGAACCTGGTTTAACTCTCTGACTTTGAGATATTGTAGCATTATGCATGTCAAAATTAACGAAAAAGGTCGCCTTGTGTAAATGCGGCAATCTTGACCGTTTTCGCGTAATTCGTGTTTTAATTTAAAAATAATAGTTAATAATAACTGACAGGCGGGCAACACGTGAAATGCCCAAGAACACACTGTTATGGTTACCGCAGGGAAGGGGCTATTCCATAGAGAGGTTAACTTATAACAATGACAATGTAATAAACTAGTGCTTCAGGCTCTACTTATAAAATGTGTGTCGACTACAAAATTCACTTTAGACCATTGGTCGTGTATATGTTTTCAAATTAATGTGTTGTGGCGAACTTTCAGCCGAAGTTTGTTAGTCGAATTTAGATACAACCTGTAAATCTGTGTGTGTACACGCACATGGGATATTTTACTGTGCCTAAGGTAACTAACATATCACTAGTAGACAGATGTCACGCAACTTATCACTCGTGTTCTCCAAACGGCCCACAGTACAAAAACGAAGACCTTTACGGACCGAACAGCGAACGAGGGTTGGGGCGAAAACAGCCTTCAACTAAACCCTAACAAATGCTCTAAAGGGGGAGGTACCATTTCCATCTTGTATTTATATTTGTTTCGCAGTAACATACTTTTCAGATCATGTGTTTTTAAATGAGGGCTTTCAGGGCAGATGGCATATTCTAAAAATATATTTTTATGCCAGAAATAGTTTTTTCATATTTTAATTTCATCTTTAACCACAATAAAGAAAAACCCATCATTAATTTTTTTTCAGTCTTACACAAGAGAAAATACAGACTAAAAATGCAGACTGAAAATGTCCATACTGGTTTCAGGAATTCTGTCAAGTAGTTATGTATATAACTGTAACGTTTGAATTTTAACAATAAAACTTATCATTAATTTCTAAAGATATATAAATAAACAAAAGTTTACGAGATTGCCAATTCTTCAATGCTGTTAAAGGAAAATCGAATCATCGCAGCCCAGAATAAACCAAAGAAACAATCATTTATCACAAATAATGACATAATTCCATATTTTAATAAGGATAAACGCCATTACACATCATAAAATATTTATTGAATTCAGGCAGTTGAATTCAATTTAATTAACTAAAAAATAATAATATAATTTGCCATTCAATTAACTCCATTTAACAAACTTTCAAGTCTCCACATAAAAATTTATCACAACATATTTTATTTCACCAATTTAAAAAATAGCAAAATTGAATTTTTAGGAGTATCTACGACTCGGGCAAGACAAGGCAATAATTGGTTAAACCCCAAATAATATCATTCATTTTATATTTTGTTTTTACAAACTATGTGTCCTTATTTTGTAAAAAACTTTAAATATGGGCACACAGCTCTATTATTATAAGATTACTTCCATTAATACTGTCAGAAATGCTCTGATAAAGTGACTGAAACTATGGATACTAGAAAATATAAAACATTTTCTAAACAAAAATTTTGAAGGAAAACAAGATATTCAAAAAATTTAAAGAGAAAATGACCGCGATTGTGACAGATACATGACGTCATATAACATTCAATTAATTTAATTTAATAAAAATTGAAGGTAATTTAAAGAAAAATTTTGTTGTGTGAAATTATTTTATGAGTTTATACGTAATACTTAACACATTATGTACTAGGTCAAACAGATATATAACTCTTCTTACCGACATGCTTATAACTTTGAAATCAGTGACATTTGATTCTATACATTTACAAATTTGGCACAGGCATACTTAGAGGTATTGAAATATATAGGTTTCCCAGAACGCGCGCATAAAAACCATACCATGTGAATCCTGAGCGAAAATGGAGACGAAAATATTAGTGGCAAATTGTCGTACGATGACATTTTTCGGGCACAATCTGGTAACACAGCACGGAGTTAGTTCCCTCTTGCGCGCCGCTGATATCGTACTACCACTCTTCTGGTCATCATATTATGGGCGCGGGTTAAAATCCCGGCCAGTCCGAAAATTTTAGCAACGTGTAATTTTCGTAACATACATAATGATACCAGGACAAAAAATCAAAAAGTATTTGAAGTCCATTTATTATGGTTAATATTGTTCCACGTGTTGGGTAGCACTCTAATCGAAAGTAGAAGTTGAATGTCCGGAAACATCGCATCGGAAGTGTGGTACACTTGTCGCAGTAGGAAGACAGCGGTAGATTTCCTAGTAAGATCAGTTACAACAGCTGTTACATTGGTATTGTTTGACAGATTGTTTTTATAATGTACTCTTGTCACATTTCCTTTACAAACATGGATGTGTGCACATTAGTATCAACTAAAATAGATACATTACATTCCCACATTTAATGTGCAGATATGAAATAAACATTCATATTACAGACAGTAGCACAGTAAATAATAATAATAAGATGAAGAATAATACCTCAATTACACTTGCATCCCAGTAATGTAGCACACACGTCCGTGGCCAATATACAGTAACCGTTCGAAGTTGCCCCCCTTAGTGGCAATACACATACAAAGGCGGTGAATCAATCCCATCTAGACGCTCTGTAGCATTCCATTCATGGCAGTTGCAATGCCAGCATGAATGCATCCTGTTTCCTCAAACATGTCCTCAGGTTGGTTGTCTACATACACAATGGACCACAGATGACCCCACATTGGAAAATTCAGGGGATTTAGAACTGTGGACCTGGCTGGATATCGTACGGGCACATCACGTCCAATCCGACTGTCAGGCCAACCCATAGAGCAGTCCCGTCCAATTAGTACCGTAGAATCTTCGTAGTTTTGTTCACCACCAACGGATTGGTAATCTTTCGACCTTGAAACAAGAGCGAATCTCCAAGCATTGTTTGACCGATACTTGTTCGACCTCTAGGCAATGTATTTCTTCCTTTACAGAGTCAAAAGTGTGACTTTTAGAGAAATATTATACACTGAGGTGACAAAAGAGTTTGAAAGTGCTGCAAAGTTAACGAAAAAAATTAAAGTAAAAGTAAATGTAAATATTATAGAAAACTACTGATCACCAAGTGCTGCTGTTACGAAACACGAAGTTGCCATACAGACAGGTGTAATGAAACCATTAAGATATTTTTGTTGCACGATTAATGGATGTGAATTGTCTACTCAAGCCTATATTACATTGCATGCTGTACTGCATTGCTGCACATCGCAGCTGCATTGGGACGATCCCTTCATAGTAGACACCAACCCCTTCTCGGAGCTGCCAGGAGATGAAATGGCACCTGGGACACCCGATGACACAGATGCAATGCTAGAATCGGCCAGACCCACGAAGCAGTTATTGGGTGAGACACAATTGGCTCGACCCACAGACCTGGACTTGGCGTTAGCCTGACGATTACTGCCGACGACCAGCACCTCTACGACCATCCCTCCTGGGCAGATAGAGGAGGAGCCAGGGGAGGACTCGGAGAGCGAGCAGGGGTCACCAACGAAAGGATGGTGGAGGCCCGAGGTGACACTTCACAATGCCAACTTCCGGGTCGTGGTTGAAGAACCCGAGCAGGAGGATACATAATGTATACAATGGAGGAGGCGGCGCCAAACCCCACCACTTTGTCCGTGTGAAGACGACCCACAACTGACTAAGACGGGGATGCCAAAGCACGACCTAGCCAGCACACTTCCCATACTCACTCGGTGGACATGACATGCACCACGATGCTACAGATATTCAGCAGTGGGCTAGGCATCAGTTCGAGACCTAGCAGCAGCATTGGACGACAGCATGGCAGGTGGGTGAACGTCCTTATCAACTGAGACAATGGCAGAGACCACGAACCAGGAGCTGCTGTACCCCATGGCACGATCATCAGAGGAACGACAACTATGGTACATGTGGTCATATTAGGTCTGATTATTAGTGATGAAGTTACGAAACTTGCCACACATCACATTGCCCACATGCGTGGCCAGCTGACTGGAAAAAAAAGATGCGATGGCTACACAAAACGAAAATGGCAGACACCACCGATACCAACCGAAAATCTGCAGTGACCACATTTAGTTACAACATAAAGTGTCCAGAATTGAAGACAGAGCAGGAACATCGCAAAACCATCAAATTAAGTGTTATGTCAGAGTGTCTGCCCAATGGTTGTTTCGCTTTATTCATAAGTGCTGTGCAGTAAAACAATTGTGTGTTCAAATAACATATGATATCATATGAAGGGCTGTCATGGTATCATAAGTTTCTAAATGATAAATATTATTTTCAAACTGAAGAATAAGGTGAGTTATCAATATTATTATGCTAAGAATTGCCTATACTGAAGGGACACTGGTCCAATGCCGGCAATACTAGCTGTTGCAATGAACACCTGCTTTATTGGGTAGTAAACAGGTATCAGTTCAAATATTATATTTCAGAAACTTCTTGTCAAAGAATATCAATTTTTTTATTTTTATTTTTAATTTTCAGGCTATTGCCTCAGCACAGCTTACTTAACAATGTCACCATCCCCATCGTGTCACCAACTAACANTTTTTTTTTTAATTTTCAGGCTATTGCCTCAGCACAGCTTACTTAACAATGTCACCATCCCCATCGTGTCACCAACTAACAGGAGGTGACGGAGCCCGACTGTAGCATGCCAAGGGGTTCGAAGTGGTGTGGGATCAGAATTTACATGTTTGAAATGCACCTCTCAGTCATTCCTCCACTGAGAGGGTTGAGAATCTATACCAGGGCATGTTTCAATTCCACCATGTGGCGATTTTCCCTTCGACGATACAGTTTTGTTATATGTGGCAGTGTGCACGACACAGAGAACCTAACTCACTACTTGCAATTATCGGCTGCAGAAACTCCACTGTCCCTCGCGCCTTGACTGGCGATACATAAATAAACATAAACTCAGTAATGAAGGCAACCCTGATATTCGGTTGTTGCATATATATTCACGTATGTGAAGTACAGACACACAAAAACTATGTCTCAAATACAACACGAAATACACTAGACTGCACGATAAATGCTTATATTCAGAGAAGCTAGACTGTTCTGCTCCATCCTCCATAAAACAGAAACCAAGAAAAGCGAGTCTGAAATGTAGATATTACAAGATTGAAGTTGACCACCCATGCTGTGGTCAAAGCACTATAAAGGACAGAGTCGGCGATTACAGTAATATGTAAATATTAAGCCTACTTGCGCCTAAAATGCTGTAAGGAGGAGGTCAAGGTAGGCTTGGGAGGCAAAAAGAAAATCGTTCTTGATATAAATTAACAATACATAATTACTTTGATAGTTGAACACAAGCGTGAAGGCCTCCCATTTGCTGACTTGTCCTCCCCCAAATGCAGCGTGTAACAGACTCGCAAAATGGCTGAGATGCCAAGTACCTATACCTGTCTCGTCCCCTCATAATGGTCAAAACTCAGTTCAGTTACCATTAACAAAACCTTGCTAAATTTTATAAATTTAAAAAGTAATTAACCAAATAATTTGCCACAGAATTTACATGAGTGATTAATGTTCTAGGGGAGAGGGATTGCTTACTTTAAAATATATTTATTTCAAAATATAAAGTACTCAAGAACAATTACAGCAGTAAATCCGAACTAACCTTAATGGTGATGTGGCCAAGCACTGGCTCGGTGAATTTCCCGTCCCGAGTTGGGAAAGCCAACTTGACGCGCTGTGTTACCAGAGTTGACGATGTAATAATTATGTGCCCGGCGCCACAGCTCTGCGGTGAGCTGATGAGATGAGGTTCGTTTCGGTCAATGGCCAAGAGGATTGTGGTTAAACGTCCGTCACACACGATGGCGAGGCTGTAGGCCGCCTCGCACACCTTAATTAACTACAAATAAAACACTTACGAACGATGCTTGTGGAGTTATTTATTACCTAAGACTCCTTACTGCACACACAACCATAATACAAAACACGTGCCCTTAATGGCCTGGAAACTGCGAGCGACGTGGTCTTTACAATGTGAAACGCGAATGCACTTAACAATTCTCCTATAAGAACAACGTCGCTTTCCCCTCGGCACTATAACAAATAAAATAATGATTCGGTTTGTGACGTCGATGCCAATGAGTATGAGTTCAACTGATGATGTCCCCACCGAGGGCCTCTGCGGAGCGAGAGACTTACATGTCTGGATGCGTTGAAGTGCTGAAGAGAACTGGGTGGAAGCATGGGCCGGCTTACGCTACCTGAGCGCAGCGATGCCAAGCAGTGAAACAATGAAGTACAATATACACTAAAAAATGATTATGAGATGAAAGTAACATGAATTAAATTTACCTAAGATGACATAATTTTCCCTTAAACAAATACACAATAAAAATGATTATATTAATTATAAATGTTTCCATCATACCAGCCACAGTACTGCCAAGTGTAAAATGTCAAATGTCCCTGGCTGTGGCTCTGTCGACTGTCTTCCATTATGATGACAAAAAATGATATTAATTATATACACTGAATAAATACTCTGATGAAATACATTTATGCTATTAATAACACGGAATAAATTAGAAACACTGATGTAATTGCAGTGATACTATTATGCACTCCCTCACTCGTGCCCACGAGCTCGTCGGTGTGGTGTGTCTGGTGTGTGGACACGACTGCGGTAGTCATAGTGGGCACAAAGGAGCTCGTGAACACGCAGTTCACGTCAATGGTAGTAGCCTATAAGAAAATAAAACCATAGCAATTAAAAGCCCACTGAAACTTTTCGTTAATAGGGCACAATTCAAAAGTAAAGGGGCGTGATTGGGGCCTCGAACAACTGTGCACTAGATGTTAAATCTGTGTCGTCTGTTTCCTAGACCAAAAGTTCAGTTAGTGAAAACTATCCGTAAAATGCTAAACACAATGCAGACCTCTCATAATTATGCCTATAATATCTAATGGAAAATTTATTATACATTGCTCTCTGCGGCAGTCCTATAGGTGTGATGTACAATTTTACATGCTTTTCCTCAATAACGACACAGCGTCGTATCATCCCCAGAAAAACCCCCAATGGCTCATGGTCCACACATCACATGTTAAATTAATGATGTAATCCACTTATATTCACGATGTCTTCCCAATTTGTTCTCAGTGTATGTAAACCACCATATGGTGGAGTGATGGTAATATGTACCTAGTGGTGTCCTCTGTTGCTCTGGTCTATTGGCCTCCGTCCAGCCACTTAGTAGCCGGGCTGAGTACGGGTGTGTGCTGTGCAGTTGTTTCACTTCATGCACGAGTACATGAAGTGCATGATCAGCCACGTTTTAGGTTCGGACTTGTGTCTCAGAGGAGGTATGACGACAAACACCTCCCCTGGTTAGGCCGAACATGACCATGGATGCTGTTGTCCATATTGCCTCTGTTGCTGTGCTGGTGTCTTCTGGGAGCAGCTAGAGGACCACCGATGCTTCGGCCAGGAAGGCAGGAAGTACTTCTAAAGCTGGGAAGGTTGGGATGCAGGTGGAGCGAGGTGGCTGTAGTATTTAGATCCTGCATTTATCCACCCATATCCTGGCTTATTCCTGCATGCACTGGCTGCACGTTCTCTTCTGGGTTATGCGACGTGGTGGCATACTGTGCTTGCTCCATAGCTGGATATGCCCTCTCTGGTGCAGGTGTGGTCCAGTTGGTGCCCTGTGTCACAGCAGGTGGCACTTGTTCTAGGTCAGCTGGAGTGTGGCCAGTCAGCTCTGCGCTGGCAAGTACTGCTCGTTCTGGGGTCGACTTGCCTCCTGCTGGTGTGTAGCATCACGGTGCCTGTAATGAACCTCGATAGCAGCAGAGTTTACCCCTGTACGATGTTTCCCAGGATAACATATGTGTTTTGTCATGGCATGCCTATCCAGAGGCAGCATCACAGTGTTCAGCCAGTAGTCTGTCCTGGTTTCTCCATCACGTCTCACGAGTTCGGTATGAATGTTGGAGGGTTTGTCGATGTCTGCTTAGCCAGAGTATTTCCTCTAGTGGTTTATTTTTTACTATACTGTAGAAAGTGTCCTGGAGTGACAATCTGGGACTCCATTACTCTTGTGTCAGCATCTGTGATTCCTCTGTATTTTCCTCTGGTTGCTCTATGAAGCGGCAATGCGGTCCCCACATCGTAATGCTCGGCACATGTGGAAAGAACCACTCGTACACCTGTTCAAGGTCACTTCTCAGTGATGGAGAGGTGCAGTACTCTCTCTGGTGTGATACAACCAATGCTTGGTTCGGCTCGGGCATCTCAATGCTTGGCATTGTGGCATTGGGCTTCCCATTTTCCGAGGCGCCTTCTGTTGTCTATTTCCATGGGCCGATGTTTGCTATCCAGATATCATCTTGGTGTACCTTAACACTGTGGCCTACTGCATGTTGCATGATGGTGCCTGGCACTGTCCACCTGGGTGCTAGGCTGGCGCAAAAATTGTGTTCAGCATCTGAGCGTGAGTGGTTCTGAATGTAGGTTTAGGTCATTTTAGTAATGTTCTGAATATAATGCTCCTGCCACCTTTGTACAGCATCTTGTGTTTGCTCTCTGGTTCCATGCTGCTGAGGGTATACATTTCCCCTGGTCTAGGTAGTTCTTAACCCTGGGTCAGTGCTACTCGTTTTCACCTGTGGCTGCATTTACTCTATTTCATAGACAATAGAGAGCATCAGGCATGTTAGTGTCCCATTTTGTGTCATTTTCTCCTAGAGAGTGTGATAACTGGCCTTGAGTTCCTAATTGCATTATTCTTTGGGATTGGTGTGGGGATGATACAATTGGGGGGGGGGGTGTATATGACATCACTCCTATCTGGCAGTAGCAGTTCCCATTGCCTCCTTATAAAGTGGCTACAATTGTCTCTTAGATCTGTTCTAGGGAATCTCCACTGTTGAATAGATTCGGTTTGCAATACTGCACAGAATGTTGTTTCATGTTCATTATTATCTGTGTATACTTCTATCCAACAGCTAAAATAGTCAATTTCAACAATAATAAAATATTTGCCCAATAGAGTATATTGTACAGTCCCATGCCATCAAGAGTAATAACTTTAAATATGTCACTTGATTTTCGTGGGATCTCCTGTTCTATCCTGTCCCTTCTCCATATCTTTTTGAGTTGACATTCCATGCAATTGCGCACATATTTCCGTATATCTGCAGTGAGCCCCGGCCAGTGGTAACAATATGCCACATGTAACTGTGTCTGTTCTGCACCTGGATGGCCCGTGTTTTCATGGTCATTGGGCAAACCTGAACATATACTCCTGTACTTCTGGAGGTACATATATTCTCCATACTTCCGAACTGGGTGTTTAATCTGTAATACTCCATCCACCATGTGTATGTTTTCTTTCATTCCCGTAGCACATTGCATGACTAGTCCGTCAGCTGTCAGTGACGCCCCTTGCAAAATGCATATGTAGCGATAAAATCCCACCTAAGTGGAAGGGATACTGTCGTGTGACTGGATGTATCTGCTAACGTTGCTCAGCTGTAGCAGGGGGCAGTAGCTTCTCCCGCCCGGCTTTTTATGGGAAACAGTTTTTGTTGCTGCTCGGGGGGACATGATATCACAGTCAGAGTTATCACATAGTACTTCGTTGTCATCCATGTCATGCGACAGCATATCAAGCAATTCTTTCTCTCGCCCTGGTACATGTTCTACAATAAAGACATATGATTTTAGAAGGAGTTCCTACCTGACGAGTTTTCCCTTATGGCCATGAATGCTGGCTAATCATGTCAGTATTTTATCATCAATGCACATGATAAATTTCCTTCCCTGTAAGTGCGAGTACTACCGATGTAAGGCCCACACGATGGCTAATAATTCATGTTTATTAGAGTTATACTGGCATTCAGTGTCTCCGAACTTCGCACTGCCATAACACAGCCCTCAACTTGATCCCATGGTCTTCCAGCTGGTTAATAACAGCCCCTGCACACACTAGGCTGGTGTCAATCTGGAAGTAAATATGCCATGAAGGGTCGACCTTTGACAGTATTTGAGACAGTTAAAACTGTGTTCTTAGCATTTCAAATGTCTGTTGAGCCCACTCATTTCATCTGTGTAAGTATTTTAGCAATAACGTGTCCGCAATGGGGGCGGCACGATTTCGGCAAACCTGGGAATGTCATTGCGTAACCAATTTGCATTCCATACAATTCTGTGGATGACTATGTGTGGTCTGTGATTCAGCCTTGGCTATCTAACATAAATGTACTGTGTATGCAAAATTGCTCTCTGCTCACACTGCATGGCCCAGGAAGTCTTTGGTGGTCTGCCATATGTGGCATTTAGCAGGCAACACAATAAATTGGTGAGTAGACAGCTGCTCTTTTACCAGCCCTAAGGGATGGATACGTTCTTTCAATATTGCTAATCAATTATAGTATCATACAAGTACGCTGTAACGAAATCTCTGATCAAATCTGCAAGTACTCTAAACATCATATAATGAAAAGCAGATGATGCACATTTTAGTCCAAAGGGCATTGTGCGGAATTGGAACTGTCTTCCATCAGGTGAAGTGAACATCATTTTTTCCTTACAAGCTGGACAGATGGGTAGTTCCCAATATCCTAAGCAAGATCTAGCATGTTAATTGCTCGTGCATCATGTAAGCTGGCTGGCACTTCATCTACACTGATCTGAGGGGGCGGCATGTTATTGTTTACAAGATTTAATTCACAAAATGTACATAAAATGTATACTTCCATCTTTATTTGGCACGAGTACTATATGCTAATTGTACCTAATATCTAATGGCACGACGATGCTCTCTCTCTCTCTCTCTCTCTCTCTCTCTCTCAACATTTCCTCCACTTGCTGTCGGATTACTCTCTGCTCTTCAAAATTGAACCCTCGCACTCTTGTGTACACGGGAACACTATCCACCATTTGGATTAAATATTCGGTTGTGGTTGTTGCATGAAGTGTGCTAGAAAATGCGAACACATCTCGGTGTTTGGACAAAACGCATTGCACTGCTTCCAAATGCTCTCGGGGCACTCTGTTTGCAGGAACCTCAAGACAAATAAGTTTGTTTATCTTATTGACTAGTGTGTATATAGCGTATATGGTATGCTGTTCGTGGGTACCGATGTACAGCTTCCATGTTGCCATCTCGATGGCAGCTGCCTGTGTCTCTAGCCATGGCTGGCCCAGCACGACTTCCCCTCATAGTCTGTTTACTATTATTGCCTCCATCCATGAGAGGTGGAGGTCTATTCAATAACTTTTGGCAGTTAAGGTAAGTAGTATGCAAACACTGGATCTCTCGACAACACCATTATGAATTTTATATTCGCTATGCACTGTTGTTAAGGAATAACTTAATAATAATAATAAGGTTGGCGATTGAATATTTGGCAAAACAGCATTACGGCCTTCATGGTGTCGCTGTTATCTGCATGAACAACAGAAAATAACCAAAGTGCTTGATTATCAAATAAGCAGTGCATCGAAAACTTTAAAGATATTCATTGTCTTCCTGAAACAAATAGTGCTCCAAAATGTAATGTATTGTCTTGGGACAAGTAAAAAATTTGTACATGTGTTAAACATACTGCCAGTTTACAACACCGCCTACGAAATTGTGTGAACTAATCATTTTATGTAAAGTGAATTTTAGAAATTTCTCAGCTGATAAAATTAAAACATAATTTTCAATTGTTAATTTATTTATTAATCTGTAAAGATATATAATTATATGTGACATGAACTTGTTTCTTAGCTAAGTATATAAAACGCAAAGAAATTTATTACATATCAAATAGAAGTCCTTTTTGCAAAGTGCACTATTAATACAATCAAACAGTTTCATATGTAATTTTTACCAAATTTAATAAGATACCTTGAACATACGAGATAATCTATTTGTCATAATGATAGTCATGTGTTATTATCTATTCTTAAAAGTGAAAAGAATCAGGAATTTTAGAATGATATTTAACCATGCTTCCAAACGTTTATTCTTTTTCTCAATTTTCAAAAGAGACATAAATACCATCACATAAAATTTGGCATTTTACGAGACATGTTAGGTTTAGCTGCGAGTAAAAACCACCTTCCATGCCAGATTGTAAGCTGAGGATAGTAGAGAGCAAGGTAAGAGTGAATAGCTCCTGAAAAACCTGAAGATAGTAGAACGACTGTTGATCATGCCCTGAGATTTAAGGTCACCACTAAAAGTTAGTAAATATATCCACTTATCAAGGAGCTGGATTGCGGTGTCTGCAGTGCCCAGAGGGCCACAGGTGCTGTTGTGGGTGGCTAAGAGTATCACACCAGGTTCTTCTCAGATTTCCGCTAGTGGTACAAGGGTACACTGAATGAATGTGTGATTGGAAACTGTGACTGCCAAGAAGGATGTTGGCTGTTGATTCACCTAGACTGGGATGTGTAGTAGGCAGTTGGCTTCTGTCGGCACTTGTGCCAGTGTCATATGATGGCAGGTTATGTTCAGGTGCTCCTGTCCATCTGCGGGCATGCTAGCATATGGTGGGCCTCCATTCACTTCTGGTTTACGACAGGACTGGTGCATTTCGAATTGGGCAGTCGCGATGCCAATGAAAGGATACTTCGACCCACGGGCATCCACTCGACTTATCCAGATTATGCTCTGTCACTGGTACTGTCTGTATAGCTCATCCGGGGCCTGTATGGCTCGTCTGGTGCCTGAAAAGCTGGAGGGCGGTGCAGCTAGCAGTTCAGCTGGAGTTGGTAGGGTCCACCTACCTGTGGTTTGGATGTTGCTCGCCTCTGGTCGGCATGGTGCAGATGTTGAAAAGGTGGTGCTATCCGCATTCTGCTACTGCTGCTCGTCATACATATCCTTCCCCCATCTCACCAGGCAATGTCGGTATGAAGGGTTGTGTGATCTCATGCAGTCGCCTGGTTATATATGGAAGGGCTTCCTTCAGTGTGGAAGGAAGTTGGAGTTTCCGAACTACAAATATATCTACTGGTTCCCCTTCTTGCTGTTTCTAACCATATAACTGAGCATGGCATTGTGCTCTTTCTTTGCCACCTGCGAACCTGTCCCTGATACCCCCTGCAAAATCAAGCTATGTGGAGTCCATTCATAACTAGATTGACCACCATTCCATTGCTGTGCCATTTAGCTTCACACCTGCATTCCCTGCTCACTCCTCTTGTGTCGCCCCATGCCTTTGCAATTATTCACTGCACTGTCTGAGGAATGGATCGACATTATCAGTTTCTGCAACTGCAAACTCCAGTAGAGTTATGAACTGTGGAGGGTATATCACTAGTAATGACATAGGTGTGTGCACTGTTGTGGCCAAAGGCGCCTTACTCACTTTCACCACTGTCCCATTCTTGTACACCAGTGCTTCAAGGGCCTCTTCCCCTGGGCATGCAGCCTTGTGACTCATTAATGTGGATCTCAAGTAGCAGTTGGTCTGCAGTGTCATCAGTACAGCGATTTTTGTGCTTCCTTCTGCTTGTTTGGCCGGTGCATCATGATCCCTTGTGCATGACAAACACATAAACACCTCCTCGCTAAAAGTCACTAACTATTTTGCATGTGCACAATATCGGTGGTGTTTTGTATGACAGGTTACACAAAAATCACAGTAAATTCCAGTTGCTTCAAATTTGGTGTTGTTGCATGTAGCTGTCACTTTGACTGGAGCATCTAAGTCCATGATATTTTATATTTTCATGCGGACATGCTCTTTGCTCTCTGCACAGTAATATGTACACACACAGTCCCCTAGATAATGTCGATTTCATTTGAAAGCACACGCCACTCACACTGTTTCATTATTATCTGAAACCTACAAAACATACAAACACAAACAGATACACAAAAACTATGTCTCAAATACAACATGAAAAACACTAGATCACGCATTAATGCTTATCTTCTGAGAAGCTAAACTGTTATCCTTTGCCCTCGCTAAAACAGAAACAAAAGAAAGCGGGTCTCGCATGTGGATGTTACAAGATTGAAGTTGACCACTCACACAGTAGTCAATGCACTACAAAGGATAAAGTCTTCCATTACAGTGAGATGTAAATATTATGCACCTTTGCACTGAAACTGCTGAATGTAGGAGGTCGGGCTAGGCATAAGAGACAAACATAAAATAACTCTGGATATAAATTAACTGTACAGAATTACTTTGTCAGTTTACACAAGTGTGAATGTCTCCCATGTGCCGACACATCCTATCCCCAATGCAGCTCGTAACAGACTCGCAAAGCAGCTCATGTGCTGGGTAGCTATACATGTTGCATCACCCCATAACAGTCAAAAGCCTGTTCACTTTACAATTTACAAAATACTCCACTGAAAAATCGTTATTTTAAAATGACTTTAACCAAATATTTCGGCACTGAAAATACTTGAGTAATCAACGAGATATATGAGAAGGTTGCTACATATAAAAAAGTATTTTTTAGAAATTACAAAGTACAAAATAACAATAGCATACAATACCTGTGAACTAAACTTTATTGTAGCAGCCTAAATTCTAATCAATATTCTGTCCACTCGTAGGTATGATTATAATTCCTTAAGGAATATTTGTTATTCATTGCTGCCCCCAGTAGTCCTAGCTGTGGTGTACAATTTTACTTTATTTTGTACAATAGCCAAACAACACTCATTATCCCTTGCAAAACCCCCAATGGCCCATGTAGTAACTGCATTATGCATTATTATAGTTATTATCACTGTAATTAGATTACAAAAAGTAAAGAGGAGATAACTTCACTGGGAAAATTGAAAATTTCCATGCCACTTGATGTGGTCGAGGTGACCCAGGGCTGGTTGAGTGTAGAATTTCCCAGCGCTATAACCCAGTGGAGAGTTAGTGATGTGGGACGGGCAGTCGATGTCCCAGGGAGCCCTGGAGTCGTCTGTCAGTTTGCAGACGATGTTGTCATATACTTACTGTTGCACTATTTACTCCTTTTGACGAGACTGTACGCCGACTCGTATGTCTGAAATATGTTATAAATTGTGTGTGGTACTAAAAGGGGTATAGTCCCTTACCTGTCCCGGAGGTCAATAAACAAGTGAACATTGAAATTTGTTAAGCTGTTTGTTCACTGTGCTTGATTACATGTGAATAATGAAAGAAAACGGACCCAGCACTTACGGCCTGCCAGTTATCTAAGCGTGAAAATGAGCGTGGTGTTGTGTGGATACGCGGTAGCGTTAAACTCTCTGGTGAGGGTGCAGGTGGTTCTCCCCTCGGTACAGCAAAGAAAGAAAACAAATGTTCTGGTTAGTTAAGTAACTATTACAGTGAAGTGATAACAGCCTAAATGATGGTACAGAGGGAGCTCGCGGAGCGGGCGACCAATACCGCCATTCTGGCTCGGGTGCTGAGGCAAATGCTGAGTGACAATGGCTTCTGTCACGAGTGACGAGAACCGACGACAAATGCTGAATTGTAAACATGACATGAACACTGTAATATTATGGCAATGGTGAAAAATTGTATAAATTAAATGAAACACATTAGTGAACCCCTGTTGATTAACAAATATATGTTAAGGTTGATGTGAAGATGACAGGGAGTGTCATCACACTAAATTACATGTTACAAGGATGGAGACCTTTATAGGCAATCTCCCTTATTGACAACATAATTGCTATTTTATTAGTATACATTAAATATACTAAAATGCTTTCTTGTGAAAAGTGTGTATTTCACTTATAGTGATGCATTTGAATTTCACTGGCCACAGTGTTGCTAGTTGACTGTCTCATGAAGGGATGGACGAGTCCTCCTGAGCAAATGGGCGTGGGTTGCATGCTCGATTGCTCTTAATACAATAAAACACGCCCCTGACTGTAGCTATGAATGAGGTGATATTATTTTATGTGTTTGGAAAAATGTTGCACACTACTGGTTACACTTAGGAGCACTTAGCACTTCAGCTTGGCCAACAGGCCAGTTCGACGCCCCTTGGTGGTGCCTCACATCGTATGTCGTGGCACGAGCTGATACGATGTAAGGACCAATGGCCCGTGCACCAAACAGTTCTGACTTTGGGGAAAACACTCTTTCGGATTGCCTACTAATTTATTACAAGAGTTACCTCTTGTAGCAAACAAAGTAGGACGACCTCTTGAGTCACATAGTAACTGTTGGCAAGAAGGTACAAGTTCAATTTTAGTCAACCTGCACTATGCAGTCTTGGCCTGATATTGCTGGCGTGGCCCGGTGCAACTGATGCAGTTTATGTGACTGCGGCGGTCAGAGTGGGCACAAGGAGCTCGTAAGTGTGTGGTTCACATAAAGGTGTTCCTCCCTGGTGTCGGACCAAACCACTATGTTATCTAGATAGTCGGGGATGAACTTGCCAATATAGCCATCCAGTATGTGTACTATCATGGCTTTAAAAGTAGCTGGTGTACACTTAAGGCCAAAAGGCATAGCACAAAATTAATACCTCCTGCTGTCTGGCATGGTGAAGGTGGTTTTGTGGTGGTTGTTAGACACGACTGGCACTTGCCAGTAGCCAGATTAGAGGTCAAAGGAAGACATAATTTTTGCAGAACCGAGCAAACTGAGTGCACTGTTTATGTTAGTAATTGAGTAGCTGAACTGTTTTTAATATTTATTAGGTGAAAATCCACACAAAACCTCCATGTTCCATCTTTCTTAGATACCAAGGTTATGGCTGAGTTGTAGTTGCTCTCAGTTGTGTTCAATAACACCATCACATAACATTTTACTCACCTATGTATTGATGATGTTGCGGTGGTAGGCTGTGTAGTCTCTGGGCAGTGTGTACAGTGATTCCTCGTGGCTAGTTTCGGCTCTCAAGACCTCGCTGTTAAGAACCACCCAAATATTTTCACTCACTTGGGACTAGTATTATAGGGTTCTATGTAATGGAGGTGCGATGGAGCAGGTGCCCACACGCAAACACATCACTTCGCTCTTGCAATATGGCTTGTATGGCACTCTGAAATTCGTCAGGGACAGCATGGTCGGAATCGTGAAGATTTACGACATCCAGAAATGTGGGGTAGTGATACCCTAGATGTTAGACTGTTTTCCATCGCATCTTGGCGAAATGAACGTAGCAACTGGATAATTTAATAACAGCTTGTTCTTTAATAAGCCATGGCACTGCCTGAATGATGTCTTAACTGAGGTATTGCATATCTAGTATGAGAAAATGCATGATTTTGTCCCTGATGTTTACAGTCACTGTGGTGGTACAGCGATCGCGGCTAGATATTTCGCGTATGGCGAGCTTCACAGATTGTTTTAGTTGGTCGCACTGTTCAGGGGTAAGCTGTTCACTAATGAAATTATGCGAAGTTGCAGTGTCTATGAAGACTACTGTTAGATTTCAATTTACTTAAACATGTATTAACAGTAGGCTGTCATAATTTTGAAAGAGTTGCCCGAGATATGAGTGGTTGTTTTCCTGGTGGTTTTGGTTGATCTTACTGTTTCGGGAAAAGGATGTTGTCTCCCATATCCCTGTTTCCCATTTACCAGTGCAGGATTTTCCTTCGCTTTTCGGTTTGGGTAGTTCTTATGCCAGTGCATCTCCTCATAAGGAGAGTAGTGGCACAAGCCGGGTGGTGGCAAGCCAGGTGCTGTGCTACCATTGTGTGCAGGCCGGCAGATACAGTCACGGTAAGCTTGTCGAGGAGGTGTCGATGAGCTGTCATGCGCCACTGGTGGTGGGTCACCAGGTACTGTTTTGGTGTTATCCTGGCTCCTGGTGGGCATGGCTGATTCAAACACATGCAATTCATGTGGTGGTACACTGTGTTGATGTCGGCAGCTATTAGTATAAAGTTTTCAAACCCTCTGTCAGCTCAATTTACCGACCCCGGAGGTTAATTACTATTGTAAGTTTTTGCGCCATTCTTGGCCTGTTTGTACAGTAACGGCCGCTGGTAGGCCTTGTGAGTCAGGTCCACTTTAATTTGCATTGTTTACTGTGTACACTATTCGGCAATACAATTTACTTGAGTTAATCGAAATTTGTGAGTTCTCATTTAGTTTTGTATTCCAGGCCCTAGCTATATCCAGGAATTTATCTATACCCCAATGAGGCATCCTTCATTAATAAGGTAAAAAGTTAATATTAAGGTGTTCTGGGGAGCCTGAATACCCCGGCTATATATTACGTTTTCATGTAAATTTGTACTGTGTGTCAGGGGATACAGCCACCTGGTCGTTCGGCCCACGATCCTGATAACTGTGACTTTGTGCTCACCCAGTGAGCTGGCGCCCATTCTATTCGAAATAGGAATATTGTGTAATATTCTGATTTTTCTTAACATAGTCGCCTGACGATGTCCGCATTACTATCCCCGACCACTCAGGTAACGTTATGCTATGATATTCAACAATATGCGACCACTACTGCAAGCCCAATTCGATAAACCAAATTACTGATTGTAATACAAAGTTAATGTTTTCCAGTAGGATGTCAGTATCTTCATCACTACCCATACTTAAGCACAACCTGCTAAACAGGTGGTTACTGTGTTTACAGAATAGCCAGAGTTAGGCAGTTGCATATAAATGTTTTTTCTTGCTTTATACCACCTTGCTTCATAATGTGAAACCAAACACAACCAAATATCAGTGTTGCGCATTTACTTAATTTAATTTGTTTGCTGCCTGTTTGTTCTTGGCGATACTTTTTCAGTGTACGATGCTGTATTACATCGGGCATATGTGTTCCTCCGGTTGTAGTATGTGATGCCCACCCACCAGGCCATAGTATTGATATAACTAAAACATTTGTGTCTCTTACACGAAAATTGTGGGTCCTAGATAGTTGCAACGAGAGTGCCATTTTGGCCAATTACGATATACTGCTTAATACGATGGCATCAAACATCAATAATACCTCAAGGTTACGACATTGTATGCAATAATAGGGTGCAAACTGCTATGTTTATGTGATGGGGGTGACTACGATGTACCATACATTCACTTTGTCCAAGTTCTTGGTTTAATTAATTCGTACACTAAGTCTGTTCCTCTAAGACAAGAACTTGTCATTATATACTTCATAATATGTTTTCGGACTCCACGTTTAAGGGCTTCTACAGCCCTTATTATTAGAGATGGACCATGGGTGTTGTATTTCAAATCTTGTCTTTTCACATCAGCAATCCTTTGGTACAGTTTGGTAACATGTTTCCAAAACACATATTTTATAAGGTATTTGCTTGATATTATGAAGCGAAACTGAATTATATATCTTTGAGCAAGTTACTTTATTCATAATAAAAAATATATTTGCACAATTTCAACTAATTGCATTTATTTTTACTGTAGTCAGTCCTGTCAGCAATTGATGATATTCTGCTCAAAAATAGTACATATTTATGTCGCCAGGTGTCGGCAATTTTTCTGAAAAACGTGGATAAGACAATGTATTATGACATGATATCATTTAAAAATAAAAGTAATGTAAACACAGCACTACAAATAACACATTGAAGTATAAAAGAGTTTATTGGGTGCACTCTAGTTCTAATAAAAAATAAAACAAAAATTCGTAATTCCCAATATGTTGTTCGTGAGGCATACACTTTCTACTAGTGCCTGTGTAAATAGCTATAGTGGTTCTATCCGTTCGTTTTAGAGTAAAGAATTAGATTCTAGGAGTTAGCTGCGAAAAACAAACAGTGTAAATATGTGATTTGTCAGTGATTTATGGATTTATTTATGGACGATATAACAAAGTTTTCAAGTTTTTAATTTAATGCAGAATGAAGAAGAGCTTGTTATTAAGAATAAATACACCAAAACAGTAATTTTATTCTGGAAGGTAAGCTATAAATTTTACAGCATAATATTAAAGGGTTCACAGGTAATAGGAATTTTTCCTGGAGAATCAATTACACTTTTGTTGATGCCAAAAAAATAATTACCGTATTTAATACTACCATGAAAAATGCTATTCCCGTGTGCACTTTATTTTTAAAATTATCGTGCTTTCAAAATGTAAAATTTTTAAACTCTTTTTGTAACCAATCAAAACGGTTTGCGATTGGCTAACGTGCCGTGTGACGTATATGTACATGTTTTGTCTCGCCATCGCAATGCCAGCATGCGTGCTGATTTATTTTCGGCCGGGTACCGGTGATTACAAATACACACTGAAAAAGAAATGAAATTGTTTTTGTAAACGTATGTTTCTTGCAAAATTTACTGGTACTTTTAACATGATTTTGCTTCAATTGTCGCTGCCATTGTCGATATTTTAAATGTAGTCGGCCAGGGCCGGGAACTAGAAGCTTGGAGGCCCTGGGGCAACAAGTTCTTAATTGGGGTTTTTTGTTAAACAGAAAGACTGGAATTTAAAGTAGTCAAATCTAACCTGACCGTACACACTGAGATTAATATAAAGTTTACGATATGACAATGACATTTATTGTAAAATCAATTGCCTTACAAAGAGTTTATTAAACTGGACCAATACAATAGCATAAAATATGTTGAGTTACTTAGATAAAATACAGAACAAATTAGGAAAGAAAATTTTATTGATAGAATAACTCGTATAAATAATTAAAGACGATTATCTCAAAAGTGTTAGTTGAAAACAATACAAGCTAAAATACCAACGTTGAAGAGAAAAAAGCATTTTCATAAATGTATGAACTTTATAAACAACGCTTTAAGTCTACAGTATACATAGATTGAGTTTGACCTGAAAACAAAAATTACATGAAATTCTGTTTCCTAACTTTTTTACAGGCAAATTCATTGATTACTTTATTAAAGGTAATTTTTTGAGCTCTATCAATTTCAATTGAAAGCAAAGCTAGAATGCTGTCCCATAGTGCTTCGTAAGTAATTTTTTATCAGTTTCAGATTTGAAAATGACCGTTCGGTCTTAGCTACGGTCACAGGAACAGTCAAGTACAAAATACACACTATGCACACAAGGATAAGTTGACAAAAGTGAACTGTGATCAACCATTAACAGATATGCAAACTCCTTGATGCTGTTCATCTTCTCAAGTTTGTCTTTTAAGGAAGTCTTGACTGAACATATCTGAGACGGGAATGTTGGAGAAACATCATCCGGATACCTTCTAAAAATATCAACTGCTTTGTTGCGGACAAATTTTTCACTTGCGTTGACAAGAAATTCAGGTTGAATTACTTGATAAGTGTCAAGAACATCTTTCATACCCTGAAATCGGTTATATATAATTGAATGCTTAAAGTGTCTACCATTTGGTAGAACACTGTTATTCTGAAGGGGGATTCTGGTTCTTGTAACCTCTCATCTTCACACAATTCATCAAAGTGTTTTTCCACCTGTCTAATCCTACTCTTGCAAAAATTTTGAGATATTTCCCAGCATTTACAAATGTCTGAAGCTTTAGATACTAGCTCTCCAAATCTATCATGCATCTCGATAAACTTAAGCAGAGCATTCCCCAATAACTCATGTGCAGATAACAGATCTACAGCCTCACTCTGCAGAGACTTTGATAAAATGTTAAGGGACTCTAAAACTTTATATTGTATTACTAGGAGTAGAACACAGTTGAAAGATTCAAGCTTTTTCTTTAGTACCATGTCTTCATCCTTTTTTTTTTTTTTTTTTTTTTTTTTTTTTNGGCAGCTGAGGCACTTCATTACATCACAGAACCTATGCATCATATCTGCCAGCCCAGCGAGTTGGATATAAAGTCTTTAATGTAATTTTAGAAGACCCACTCTGGTACATGGTTTTCAACACCTTCCAGCGAACAATGCTATTAACAAAAAAGCAATACACACATTGAATGGTTTCAAAAAACTGGGTAATCTCTCTGTTTCCTCCAACAGCATCTTGCAACACAAGGTTAAGGTTATGCACTGCACAAAGTAGGCATGTTGGGCTTTTTCTGTTATACATCGTTTCACACCATTGTATACTCTAATCATCATGGCTGCTCCATCATATCCTTGACCATGACATTTCTTCATATCTAAACCTTTCTCTTCCAGAGACTTATTTACTTCATCAGCAAGACCTTTTGCTTACTGATCTTTAACCTCTCTTAAAGAGATGAAGACTTCACAGATTTTCAATTGAACAGGTTTTCCTCTTTCATTGATCTCTATTTTCACGTATCTATACACTTCACTTAACTGGTCAGCCTTAGATACATCTTGGGTTGTATCCAAACTTGATGAAAAAAGCAAAGCATCTCGAAGCTCACAAATGATTTAATCTTTAACTTGTGATGATAAGAAGTCGATCAGTTAATTTTGAATTTTTGGAGATAGATACTTACCAGTACCACATGGACGCCATAGCAGTTCTTGCAACATAGGATTATACTTTGACAGCAGTTCAATGATCGACAGGAAATTTCTCTTATTGCTATGTTCTAGCCTCAATGGTTCCATGAAAAATGAGATTACATGTAGCTAGAGTTAATGTCACATTCAGTATTCTTTCAACTACCTACTGCCAGAAGTTTCTTTAGTCCTCAAACGTTCTCATCAACTGTCCCATATATGCGTCACTGTTCATAAACAATGCAAGCATGAGCATGGGTTTTGGATTCTTCATGACTTTTTATACCCACTGAAAGATGCTTCCAGTCCCTAACTCGCTAATTATCCATAGTAGCTGCTTTTCTGTATTAAAAAAAAAAAAAACAGTGATATATTTCCACTCTACTAATTATGCAGAACACGAATATACTAGGGGCATTAATATCCGACTAATTTCATAATATGTGCCCACCTAACTGAACCTAACCCCACGATGGGTGAATCACTATTTTACATTTTTAAACTAACCTAGGGTTGTAGGGTTTTAAACNCCCCACGATGGGTGAATCACTATTTTACATTTTTAAACTAACCTAGGGTTGTAGGGTTTTAAACTAACCTAGGATTCTAGGGTTTTAAACTAACCTAGGAGTGTAGGGTTTTAAACTAACTTTGGATTGTAGGGTGTTAATCTAACCTACAAATTTAGTGTAGTCTAGCATTTTAGGGATATAAAGGAACCGTAAAACACACCGAAAGAATATGAATTAACTCACCTAGGTAGGCGGCTGGTACAATTCCACTGTCCACGGCCCATTCAACTGTCGTGCATCTGACCTCCATCCACGAAACACCATCATCTACTAAAACATCCAAGTAACATCAGCCACATAGGTGAACATTATGCACAGAAGCACTCGTTCTTGCACCCTCTATTCTTAAATAACAAGCCAATCGGACGTCACAACTCGCGCCTGCAACAACACAACCGCACTGTCTCACATCTGAACGGCAACTGAAATTCCATGACGATGACATCTAAAGATCTTGTCAATGACCCACAGCCAATAAGGTGGCGGTACGCTGCTGAAAACCACCGAAAATCATGGCGTCCGACGTAAACAAAATGGCGGGCTGCTTGTAATTTTAACTATTTTTTTCATACGTTCTACTTATTTTAACATTACGTCCTCCTGAATATGAATAAGGTAAGCTGTGCAGAACCCATTTAATGCTATTTTTGTTGATCTAGGACGTTTCCTTCAGAAAAGCCGCTACACTTGATAATTACCCCTAACTCCACTGGTCGATAACCTTTGAGTCTGAGTACTATCTGTATGTGCTTCTTGTTGTTGGAGAAACAACCAACATGGTAGACAGTAAACACAATCAAGCTTTGTTGAGTAGCTCAACCGATGTCTGTTTTGTTTCACTCCATCCTTAGTTGTCAAACGGTAATAAATGTTTGAAAAAGATTGACCTTGTTGTGTTTCATCTCTTGGAAAGGGGCCAACAGGTTGAAGTGGGCCAGCTGCTATAAGCCTACATTTCATCTCAGGGTCTTTCGCAATGTTAGGAAAGGCAACCTATCCTGTAGCTTCATCTATGCTCAGTGTATTTTCACTAAAAAAAGATACACCTTTATCTGAAGAATCATGCTGATCTAAATTTTTATTATTGTCATCCTGTGGGTGTGGCAGCGTACTGCATCTATCAGTGTCTTCTAGGCCAGGAGCGGGAGGGTCGGCAAGTTCATGCATATTGCTTTCTTCTATCACACTTTCCATATCTTCTTCTCTTTCTTCATTTTGGTCCTGGTTCTTCAAACCTAAGGGGAAAACATTTTCAGGAAAAGCTTGGCAAAGGGGTTAAAGAAAAGTGTAGGAACCATATTATTAAGCAGGAAGTCCATTAAAACAGACCAGACCTGAATGGAATGGACCTAACTATACAAAATCACAAAAACCCTTGCCAAAACCTTGGGCAGGTTCCCAAAATGTTCTCAGTATATTAAAAAAAAATTTAATTATGCTCCAGCAATAAAAAAATTAAAATGGCGATTAAGCTTTTTGAATTTCTTCACTTTAGTTTTACAAAAGTTATATTTCCATGAATTATTTTTTTTTAGTTCTAAACAAATACAGTACAACATTTTATTATTTTTTAATTTTTTATATCTAACTTGTTTACTTTTTATGTTCATATCTTGGATGTCAAATTTATAATTTTTTATCTACTGATTTAAACAAAACTCAAACATTTTTGTTTATTCTACTTGTACAGTAAAACCCAGAGAATTCAAAATTTCGGATAATCCGAAAACAATTTTTGTTTTAATTAATAGTGAAATAAAATTTTTTATCAAGAGGAAAAAATTAAAAATAAGATTTAAAGCAAACAAATGTTTGTCTATTACAAATAGATTGTAATTGTATACAATTATTGTAAAATCACAAACTAACCACTAATTTACATTTTGCTCATACCTACATTTAAAGGATATAATAAAAATATACATNTTGTAAAATCACAAACTAACCACTAATTTACATTTTGCTCATACCTACATTTAAAGGATATAATAAAAATATACATAAAAAAAATAGACACCTGTCTTGTCATTGCTTCTCTTGGACTCAGTTTACAGGGGCGGCTCAGAACTTGAGCTGGAAAGTCAAGAAGTTCAGCTCCCTGAGCTTTTCGCTTTTTGCTTTTCAAAACTTGTATAGTTGGGTTTCAATAGAAAAAAATGAATGCCTTTCTGGTTTTGGGGCCCTGGGGCAATTTCCCGGCTGCCCCGGTGATAGTTACGGCCCNTTGTAAAATCACAAACTAACCACTAATTTACATTTTGCTCATACCTACATTTAAAGGATATAATAAAAATATACATTAAAAAAATAGACACCTGTCTTGTCATTGCTTCTCTTGGACTCAGTTTACAGGGGCGGCTCAGAACTTGAGCTGGAAAGTCAAGAAGTTCAGCTCCCTGAGCTTTTCGCTTTTTGCTTTTCAAAACTTGTATAGTTGGGTTTCATAAGAAAAAAATGAATGCCTTTCTGGTTTTGGGGCCCTGGGGCAATTTCCCGGCTGCCCCGGTGATAGTTACGGCCCNTAGAAAAAAATGAATGCCTTTCTGGTTTTGGGGCCCTGGGGCAATTTCCCGGCTGCCCCGGTGATAGTTACGGCCCTGTAGTCTGCGTTTCAAAACACCATCTTAGTACAGCGATAGGCAATGAATTTAAACTTGTAGGTAAATATTTTGCTGGATTTTACTCTGATGAATAACAACTTTTCTTTGGGACTCATGTTGTTATGCTTAATTTAAATATTTTCCTGCAAACACATACATCACAATTCTCAAAAACGTGAAGCCTTTTATGGGCACATTTGACGAATATTCTATTTCCGTACGCATATTAATTAGTGATGTAATTTTGGAATAAGAGTTTTTTTTAATTAGTCCTGTACAGATTAAATTAGCACGACACAAGTTTAATCAAAGAAATATTTTTAACGTAGGTCTACATATGTAACGGACATAAACAGGAGCATATAACCTTAAAATTATAAAGCAATTTTCAACGATAACATTATTAGTATTTATATCTGACAAAGGATGTTTTCGTATTTTAATAACAAAGTGCAAAAATGACATACTTCTCATATAGTGTAAACCACAAATTTTTATGAAATATAAAGGCAATTTCTCGTTGGCCGTACAGGCACCGCCTTTAAAATAACCATACCGTGTTATGGATTAGGCCAGTCCAATCACAGCAAGAAAACACATNCCGTACAGGCACCGCCTTTAAAATAACCATACCGTGTTATGGATTAGGCCAGTCCAATCACAGCAAGAAAACACATGTACTTAATGCTTCAATGATTTTCATACTTTTGTCACAAATTGCACACTGTTTTAACGATTTCAGCTTTTAAAGTTTTGTTTATGTTTCGACGTTCTTTTGGGATGTATGTTTATTTATTTTGAGAAATGTAGTTATTTATTTATTTTAAAGCCCCTACCCTCANTGACGTTCTTTTGGGATGTATGTTTATTTATTTTGAGAAATGTAGTTATTTATTTATTTTAAAGCCCCTACCCTCAGGTATAGTTAGTTTTGTATAATCAGGATATCACCTCTAAATTTATATTTACATAATATTTTGGTTTGTTTACTTTTTACGTTTTGACAGTTCTATTTTTTTTTTGTTTGTTACGTGAGAACTGAGCTCAGATATCTTTGGCAGTGCTAATTTTAATTGCATCACCATTTTTATTTCTACCTGGTTTTATCCAACACTTTTGGCCATGGAGAAGGGTATACATTACAGGATTGATTATACTATGACGTAGAAGGAAGTGATGTCTTTTAAGAATTTCCCGTGTTTTAGTGTCATCATGTGAATGCCAGTATCTAAGTACTCTTTCGTCAGGTGCCATGATAAGCGTATCAATGTAAGATTTTGTCTGCAAGATTTGCATATAATTTTGATACTACCGCCCATCATAAGAGTAGGTATAGTGTTAGAGAGGCACTAAGTTACCTTAAATATGCGAGGCATGAAAGAAGAGGCCCGAGCTACATTGTAATTAGTTTGTGGAGTGTTTTCAAGAAATTCAGCAGCCGTCTCCACCAACATGTTAAGTAAAACCTACAGAAAGGATAAATAGTTTTTTTTTTGTTTTTTTTTTGGGCTATTTGCGAAAAGATGCTCTATACCAACACAATGAAAACTGTTATAACAAATATACTGAATTATTTTGTTTTATACTGCCCTAAGAACTGGAAAGATCGTTAAAAAACACTAAAACTAGTGTACGTTTAAGGGTCGTAAATGAATTAAATTTCTGGTAAATTATATTTTTATTTAACTTTTTATTACATATAGAAGATGTTACAATAACAATTAAGTCCAAAAACACAGTTTTTTACACAAAATATAACATAACTAGAAGGAGATTTCTTTTATAAAAACGCAATATTACAAAATTTTGTAATCTCTTTTTGTATTAAAAACGGGCATTATTTGTCGAGATTNTCTTTTATAAAAACGCAATATTACAAAATTTTGTAATCTCTTTTTGTATTAAAAACGGGCATTATTTGTCGAGATTATAGCCTTATTTTAATGAACTTATCTCATCTTAAAGGACCACAGACAGCAGCTGAAGCTTCTGTAACGATTTTGACGCATCTTTCAGTCGCTTGCGTGTGGCAAGGAAACTTTTTGATTCTGGACTAAATTATTTCGTCAATGAGCCTTGGATTTTCAATGCACTGTGAAATTTATTCATCGCTTATAAATTTCGNTTCAATGCACTGTGAAATTTATTCATCGCTTATAAATTTCGTAACAGGAGGCTCAGTTAGGATAATCACATTCCAATTGATGAGGTCTGGATAATTTTCGGATTGAAAATCAAATTTATGCAGCGCAAACTTTCGGATGTTTGAAAGTGTGGCTAATCGTGCTTTCAGTAATCTTCGTAAGGCTAGAACTCATAATGTCTCGCTTTCATCGGCCAACATGGCTATAAAATATTCTCTGGATGCCCAAAAAAACCATTCCTCTGTATGACAGGATCAACTATAGCTTTTAAATCTTCTGTCAAATACCTGGAAAGCTGAATGGTCTTGTGTAAGTGCCTAGCGCCATAAATGCAAAGTGGTTGCATTTTGATGGAAAACCACATTGGGGCATATACTTTTATTATAAAATTTGTTAAAATTAACAAATTGGTAGTTTGCTCAGAGGAAGAAACATACAAACAAAGGATTCTGTTAGCAGTTGTGAACCATCGGGAATGTACGATTTTGCCAGGATTTTTATTTGATAAGCTTTCAGAACATGATCCAGAGCTTATAGCTTGACACATTTTGTATAAGTACAGTTGGTCAGTACTCAAATCCTTACTGTTTGTTACGATAGGTAGAGTGCACTCAATGGTTTGAAACGGAACCACNAGCTTATAGCTTGACACATTTTGTATAAGTACAGTTGGTCAGTACTCAAATCCTTACTGTTTGTTACGATAGGTAGAGTGCACTCAATGGTTTGAAACGGAACCACTGAAAGCTCCTCGCAAACCTTGAAAGCTTTTCTGATAGGTCCTGTAAAACTTCTAGGTCCAGTAGTAGACCCATCAAGTTTCTCGAACAAGTGTCGAAACTGCAGTTCATTGGCGTGTAACTGGCAAATGCACCACTGTAGCAGTTTTCTGATTTNTTCTCGAACAAGTGTCGAAACTGCAGTTCATTGGCGTGTAACTGGCAAATGCACCACTGTAGCAGTTTTCTGATTTCTATTTCAAGTTTTCGAATGATACCCCCTTGGCTACCGGTATTAACAACAGTTCCATCACACCCGATTACAGTAAACTTATTGCATTCAATGTTTTTCCTGTCTAAGAACTCCTTAATTTTTTTACTTAGTATTGCTGCTTTTCTGGTGTTTAATGAAAGATGGCCAATATTTAGTGACTCTGGTTCTTTATCTAAGCTTATATGCTCTTCCATAATTATCCTTCTCCTAGAATCTCTCATACTAAGCGTTTTATCTTTGCGGCCATCAAAGTATAATCCAAAATTTTGATCTTCCGAATTAAGTGGTGCATCGGTCAAATTGGTCCTCTGCTACTCACAAGCTCTTCTAATTTTATTTTGGTCCACAACGTCGGACAAATTTGCCTCCGAAATAACCCCCACACTTTGGAGTGTTGCCGAAACAATGGCAGCTCNACGTCGGACAAATTTGCCTCCGAAATAACCCCCACACTTTGGAGTGTTGCCGAAACAATGGCAGCTCCAGCTCTGTTAGAAACGCCAAATCTATCCAAAGTTATGGCTATTGCACTAAGGTAATTAACTTTTGATGTCTGGGGTTGTTGCGTNCAGAAACGCCAAATCTATCCAAAGTTATGGCTATTGCACTAAGGTAATTAACTTTTGATGTCTGGGGTTGTTGCGTTCGTTGTTGTGGTGCCTGCGGTGTTGTCGTTTGGGGTCGAAGTGTCTGGGGTTGTGCGTCGCTGGTTAATGGCATAGGCTGTTTTGAGGTTGAAGAACTGGTAATTGTTTCTTTATATTCCTCAAATCTATGTTTGCGACTAATACTTCTCTGATTAAATGACCAGCAAAATTTTAGTCATAATGGATAACGGTAGAATCTTTCTTTCCTTTGATCCACCAAACACTCTTTCCTTGACCGGTACTTTGAGATGTTTTTGACAATGACACAAATCAAAACACTTGCATTTGCATCCTGAAATGTCAAAAGACACTTTGAATCATTCACAAATTGCTTGATTCGATCCTTATAACTTTTCACTTCTTTCTTTAAACTATATAGCTTTAACAAATTCCTATACTTATTGTGATATGCCTTTATTTTCTTCATGGCAGCGTGATTCCCTATAGTTGGTATTGATGCAAGCTGCCACCTTTCAATCACTTTTTCTAAGACTTCTGCACATGTATCACTCACTAAATCTTTATATTGATTTGATTTATTGCGACTNTGTATCACTCACTAAATCTTTATATTGATTTGATTTATTGCGACTAATCCATAAATAATATAACATAATATCCTCGTATGTTGGTAAGGTATTAAGAGGTAAATCATGTGCATGACCGAATATGGGATATGTAACATCTCTCCGTAACACTGCCATCACAAACATCAAGGAATTTCAACAAACTTATTACAAAAATTGATAAACGTCCTACCAAAACAATAGTTCAATGAGTATTATTTGAGGTTATGTACGCATGGGATTAACGGGGTTGCAGGGGTTCCCCAATGCAAGANCAATAGTTCAATGAGTATTATTTGAGGTTATGTACGCATGGGATTAACGGGGTTGCAGGGGTTCCCCAATGCAAGACATCCCAAATAAAGTGTGTAATAGGTCAAATTAGATTCTTCCTTATGCGATTTCAAATACTTTTGTTCAATTTAAGTCTGAAATTGTCTGGGAACAGGAGATTAAAAATCATGGAATTTCAAGTTTTTGTAAAAAATTAAATAGCTTGGGGCAGTATTATTTATTAATATGTTGACGAAATATTTTGTATGTAAAACGTGTTGCCAATGGAACATCTTTCCCGCACTGGCCCATTACGAAAAAGAAAAAAAAAAAATTTTATACATACATACAACGATCCACCCTACTACAGAGGTTGGGTAATATGCATAACATCATTTTGCGTTTGAGAGCTACAGACTTTTCATAATTTTAGTTTTTGGATTTTCTAAATTAATTTGAACTTTATGAGTGCGACCTTGGACAATTTAAAATTCAATCTGAAATTTTATTAAGGGCGTTTAAGTTTCCACAAACATTACCAGAAGCCAGTAGTGAGAATCTTATGTGCTAAAGCAGAGTTACTACTAGAAATATTTTAATGATTTTCTTAATGAGAGATCTTAAGAGCAGTTCCAGATTAACTAATGTAAATTATCTTCTTGTTTGCTGATGTTTAAAGAGGTGATATAATATGCTATTTCATTTCAAACCGAACATGATTTATTCTGACAGCTATTTTTCATTATTTTCATTGATTTAACACAATACCCTGAATTGATGNTCAAACCGAACATGATTTATTCTGACAGCTATTTTTCATTATTTTCATTGATTTAACACAATACCCTGAATTGATGATTTTTTTAGATTATTTATGAATGCCTATTTCATGTAACATTTTTTTTTCAATTAATAAAACATATATTTTTTACACTCATATGTTGTGTTATGCTTTACGTAGACATTGAAGTTGTTAGAGTTTCCTTATTCAGTGATCTGCATGTTTTGTCTCATCATTATTTTTTATACAAATNGTAGACATTGAAGTTGTTAGAGTTTCCTTATTCAGTGATCTGCATGTTTTGTCTCATCATTATTTTTTATACAAATTGTATGAAAATTGTGTCTTATGTTCTGATATGCTAAGGCAAAGGGTAGATGTATCTTGTACTTTTGTAGTATGAATGATATTCTTTAATATATCACTATTGCTGCAGTGCCTTCTTACCTGTGTTTTAAATATAATATTCTGACATTTTCTGTAACACAATTGCCAGTTTGAGCAAATATTCTCATGCCACATTCAATCAAACGGTTTCAGACTTGTGTGACATTGTCCTCTTTGCTAGACGCCACGCTCATAGAGAAAGCAAGTGGCACAATAGGAATTTTATGCAGTCATCACTCGCAAGCCCGACAAAACTTCACACATATTTTACACTATGTGATTTTGTCTTTCTTACAAACAAAACATTTTAATTATTCATACACAAGTGTAACCACTACATAATTTGATGCCCAAATCTCTGGGCCTAGCTATCTTGGAAGCAAGCTACCTACCACTACATAATTTGGTGCTCCAACATGTCGGCCTATTGAGAAAAACGAGCAATGAGCATTATTACAACACATGAGCCTTCCTTCCTTAGAAGCTCCATACACTTATTGCGAGAAGGAAACGACGTAGAAGTGGCTGATACTAATTCTAGCGCTATTAGCGTGTCAGGAACACCTACGCTGAGTACAGATACAAGTTTTGTAGGTGAGGAAAATTCACTGGCATATGAAAGTNTAGCGTGTCAGGAACACCTACGCTGAGTACAGATACAAGTTTTGTAGGTGAGGAAAATTCACTGGCATATGAAAGTTTTTTCCAGAATATTATCTCAGGTAATATTATGGTGAATGTTCTGGGAAAAATGTCCCTGTTTCTAATGCGGGTGTAATTCCAGGTAGCAGCACTAACTCGAACATAGAGATAAAGATACAAGCTCTTCTTCACAGTTTTAAGTCTGAAATAAATAGTTTAAATAAAAAGTTTGAAAAAAAAAGGCTGAAACCAAGGAGATTGCACTAAGCCTAAAGGCTGATTTGAACCTTATCATGGATAGAAAATTTGAGCTAAAAAATAGCAAGTTTAACACACTGGGAAACAGAATGGCAGAATTAAGTGCAGAATTTAATCACAATGTTCAGACATTGCAAACTCGTGTAGAAGGCACTCAACAAGTGGTATCTAAAACTACAGATGGTAGTCACAGAATTATCTAAAAGTCAGGCTACACAGACAAGTAACGTAGACAACTTACAAGAGAATTTAGAACGCTTTGAAATTCGCGTGGATGAGCGTATCACTCATGCTCTAGATAACACAGACAAACAGTTAGTTTCTATAAGATCATACCTATCTAAGGTCCACAACACTGTAAAATTGTTTGCAAAGAAACTCACAAGCAACTTCGAACAAACTTGCTGTTGTTTAGAAGGGCAGATGTCCGGATTGGAAAACCGGATTACACAGGTTGAGAACAGGCCGGTAATAGTTCACAAGCACCTGTTCCGAACCTGTTGGCTAACGTTGACAATCAATTAGTAAATTTTGAACATCACATCAACGGTAAACTTAGCCGGACAGATGCAGAGTACCAGAATAATTTTGAATTAAAGAGTAGGGAAATCCAGGAAAAGTGTAGTGAGGTTAATGATAGGTTAAGGGCGTTGCAAGTTCATGAGTCACACACACCTCTACCTAATGTTCCTGTTGAAATGCACAATGTTACACAGAGTGCTGTGTTACCTACAGTAATTCCTGAACACTTTTCACGCAGCGCAGCCTCAGTCCTAAACCCTACTGCTGCGATGCTTCACCATTCAGCAAAACAGTGGTCGGAGGGGATTCTGACATTTTCTGGTTGTAGCTTTGAAAACCCCATTATTTATCTAAAGAAACTTGAAGAGTATTTCCAAATTGTTTGGCTTAAGCGACAAGGAGTTGTTGCTTTGCCTTGGTCTAAGATTAAAGTCCACGCCATTTTTCTGGTGGGAAATGGAAAAAGAGAGGGTACACATGTTCAAACACTTTAGGCAAATGTTCTTAGAGCGGTACTGGAGTGCTCGAATCCAGGGCAATCTGAGAGCGCCACTACACCTGGAAAAATACGAAACAAAACGTAACAAAACATTGAAGCAACACTTCAGTGAAATATTTAAACGAACATGTCAACTGAATGCCCCAATGGGTGATGAGTTCGTGGAGGTGATAGTGTCACAATTACCTCCACATTACCAAGACAGATGGGCGGAGGACCGGCCATTCACAAACTTGTTGGATTTTAAACATAAAAATTCTAAAAATTAATTAACACGAAAGACTGAAATTTCCTACCTTTCGAGAGTTTGATAGGCAGGTTCAAACTCGAACGCAAACATGATATCAGGTGCCTAATAAACGACAAGCACCTGGTAACACGTCCAACCAATTTGCGAACAGTATTCCCAGGGTGAAATTCCTGAGTTTTGATTCAAACACTGAAAACTCTGAAATGGTTGAACAGTATCATTAGCAGAACTGACAACAGTTCTACCAGTCATGTAAGAAGCATGGGAAGAAATATTCTCCTGGCTATGGGAGGAAGAACCATGGCAGTAAGAAGAAAGGTGAATCTTCTGACGTACCTCCACAGCCTAACGCCTACATACACACCGACGGAACTGTGTATGTAATGCCATCGAGGGAAGGTAAGAACATTCACAGTTGACCTAACTCACCTTCTGGCAAGGGATCTGTTGTCGCAGCTCATCGCTTTGCTGGCTTGCCGATTCATTGACTCTGCACATCTGGTGCTTAAGGCCATACAATGCTCAAAACTCTAGACTGTCGACTCGGAGGCCTGACACAGGTTGAATAGACCAGCTGTCTCAATCCAGAAGGTTTCCCACACTATTGAGTCTTGCTGAGGGAAATGAGGGTAATGAACAGAATATCCTTGCAATGTTAACCTCAGACGGGTCATTCCAAGTCCAGTGATCCAATCAAAAAACCTAACCCTCTTCATTTTTGCCCCAATTTTGCTCACGTAATGTACTACCAAAAATAGTAAAACCTTTTAAATTTTTAGATTGTTTTAGTGATGTAATTTTTAACTTACAACCCTCTGAAATTGTAAAAAATTTACATTTTTCTGTTATCTGATTACAAAATTTACCGTTATTTGGGCTAGAAATGTGATAGAAGGCTGAACTAAAAAGCATTGGGAGTAAATTCTTTTTAAGGTCACCCAATTTAAAATTTGACCTTGAATATCTCAAAAAATGTTTTCTAAAATAAAAAAATATATACACACTAACTTACATGTTTCATCATTGTTTGTACAAAGTTTTATAATGGGATCACATTGGAATCATATGTTTTACAATTTTTGAAATTTACCTTGTGAATGTTATACATAGGTATAAAGCAGGAATTTTTTTTTTTTTTTNATATGTTTTACAATTTTTGAAATTTACCTTGTGAATGTTATACATAGGTATAAAGCAGGAATTTTTTTTTTTTTTTTTTCCCCCAAAAACTTTAATAATGTATAGGTCTGGATTTGGAGGTGGAATGTAATTTTTTATTNTTTTTTTTTTTTTTTTCCCCCAAAAACTTTAATAATGTATAGGTCTGGATTTGGAGGTGGAATGTAATTTTTTATTCAACATAGGTGCCTTTAAAAAGTTATGAAAACTATCACATTACAGTTATTGGGGTCACCAATCACTAGTGACAAGCAGGTTTAGACAGGTAGCCTGTGAGATAGTGATCATAAGCTGCAACATGGATGGACTGTAGCAGGTCAGGACAGGTTACGGGCTTAAAGAAGGAAGGCCAAGCTGCAGGTATGAACAGGCAGCTGCGTGACTCATGCTGGGTGACAGCTGGAGCTTGTGTGAGGAAGCAACGCACAGTATTCAGTCAGTGAAGTTTGCTGTGCACATAATTGTTGTTTATACGAGTTTGTACAGAATTTGTGCATTACCTCAGTGTTTTGTGTGTGCATTTTCTTACAATGGCCAAACAAGTAAGTGATAGAATGCATTATTGCAACACATTTAACAAAGACAAGCACAAAGCATTTAAACATAATCTTAGGCCTGTAACAGAATGGATGAGTTGTGTTTCTGATAAGATTAAAAAAGGTATTAAAATTTGTGTCAGTTGTTGAAAAAAAATTAATCAAGAAAGAAATTAATTAATGGAGATTGAAGATAAATTATTAGCAGTAGGAGGTCGCATGTGTAGCCCTAGTCCTCAAGAAGAAGAGTTTGTAGAGTTAGATAGATGTAAGCTTTAATTATTTGAACAAGTCTCTCAGCACTCTTGGAGAATCATCTATTGTAAAGAAAAAATTACATGCACAGTCATATTGTAAACAAAAAATAGAAAAAATATAACAAAATGTTTAATTGAGAAAGTACTGACACTAGTAAATTAAGAATTACACTATGAAAAAGACAAAAACAGTTCTGAAAGTGGAATAGTAACTCGGCTGAAATAAAAGTTTAATGAATAAAGCGTAAGTCTAAGTAAAAAAATTCAGGTTCTTACAGTACTACCCATAATACCTGCGAAAATATATAAGAGGAGTTTGGTGTTAGCAACAAAATGACAGGGAAAGTAAAAGCTCTTGTAAAAGAAAATGGCATTTTGGCAATGCTTANGAGTTTGGTGTTAGCAACAAAATGACAGGGAAAGTAAAAGCTCTTGTAAAAGAAAATGGCATTTTGGCAATGCTTAGTTTGAAGCCTGGAAATATTTTAAATAACAATGTCATCCAACAAGTTATCAATATTTATAACAGTGATGATGTCAGTCATTTGATGCCTGGGAAAAAAGACTTTGTTTCAGTAAAGACAAATGACAGTGCTTGGATTCACGTACAAAAAAAGGCTGGTTTTAGGTAATTTAAAGTAGTTGTATAATTTAATCAATAACCAGTTTCCAAATAAAAAATTGGGTTTTTNAATAACCAGTTTCCAAATAAAAAATTGGGTTTTTAAAATTTTCTGAGTTGCACCCCAAGCATTGTGTCTTAGCTGGAGGAAATGGCACTTACTCTGTCTGTGTTTGAACAATACATCAGAATACCAAACTGATGATACAATGTCCAATTTTAAAAACTATTACACTGAAAGATTGTACAGCTATGAATTATTACAAGTTCTATTTAGCCAAGATGTAGTGTGATGAGCCAGATACAATATGCCACTTAAGTGAGTGCCCTTCTTGTCCAGGCATGGAAAATTTGAAAGAAAACTTAAGCATGAAGCTGGAAGAAGAAATAGTTGACCACATCACTNGAGTTTGGTGTTAGCAACAAAATGACAAGGAAAGTAAAAGCTCTTGTAAAAGAAAATGGCATTTTGGCAATGCTTAATTTGAAACCTGGAAATATTTTAAATAACAATGTCATCCAACAAGTTATCAATATTTATAACAGTGATGATGTCAGTCATTTGATGCCAGGGAAAAAAGACTTTGTTTCAGTAAAGACAAATGACAGTGCTTGAATTCACGTACAAAAAAAGGCTGGTTTTAGGTAATTTAAAGTAGTTGTATGATTTAATCAATAACCAGTTTCCAAATAAAAAATTGGGTTTTCAAAATTTTCTGAGTTGCACCCCAAGCATTGTGTCTTAGCTGGAGGAAATGGCACTTACTCTGTCTGTGTTTGAACAATACATCAGAATACCTAACTGATGATACAATGTCCAATTTTAAAAACTATTACACTGAAAGATTGTACAGCTATGAATTATTACAAGTTCTATTTAGCCAAGATGTAGTGTGATGAGCCAGATACAATATGCCACTTAAGTGAGTGCCCATCTTGTCCAGGCATGGAAAATTTGAAAGAAAACTTAAGCATGAAGCTGGAAGAAGAAATAGTTGACCACATCACTTACAAGCAATGGGTAACTATAGACAGTGCGCATTTGAAATCTTCACTAAAACCATAGATTATTTTTTGAAATCATTAAGTGAACAGTTATTGGTTCTGAAAAGTTATTCTTTCATAACAAAAAAAAAAAGCCTGATTACTACAACTATTTAAAAAAAAACTAAAGCTTTAGTTTTGCTTGATTTTGCAGAAAATTATGCCTTCATTTTGCAAGATGAGACTCAAATCATTTAACTGAAAAAATTACCAGGCAACTATTTTTTCTATAGCAGCCTATTACAAGGCTTCTGATGTAATAAAATTCAAAAGTGTGGTCTGTGTTTCTGAAACTCTTAAGCATGACACAGTTGTCGGCCAAAATTATTTCAGAATAAATTAATCTCCTAAATTTCTGGTTCAGGACTGATTATAAATTTTGAAAAAATCTACTATTTCTCAGATGGCTCTGTGGCTCAGTTCAAAAATAGAAAAAAAAATTGCAAACATATGCCATTATGAAAGTGAGTTTGGAATCAAGGTTGAGTGGTATTTCAATGCAGCAGCACATGGGAAAGGGGTATATGATGGCTTGGGGGGGACTGTGAAAAGACTTGCAGTGAAGGCAAGTCTCCAATGACCTTATCAAGATCAAATAATGAGACCATTACAGTTATTTATGTGGTGTAAGGCCAACATTAAGTCCACAGAGTTCACTATTTTTATCCAGTCAAGACCACCAAGAAGAAGCAAAATTACTTGTAGAGCAATTTCTTGCTACCAAAAATATACCAGGCACCCAGAAATTCCACATCTTTCTTCCTGAATCAGGTAATGAAATACTGCAAAGGTATTTTCATTTATTGACAATGCATATAAGTTTTCTTTCTCAGTATATGTGATGTGTAGCTATAAACACCAGTGGTGGCTTGCTTTAGGTTTGTTGAAGAACTCTGCCCCAAAGACAGTGAAATTTAAATTCTTCCATCCTGCCACTTATTCCATCATTTTCTTACCTGCAAGATGTAGAAAACGTACTTGATGTATCAATCAGCCAGATTTTTACCCTTGTGGATCCAAAATTCCTACTGGCAGGACATACTACCTCTGTCAAGAAGAGATGGATTCTGCGACCACATCACTTTGGCAAAGAATTCTTTAAAGTGACTGTGGAAAAAGGTAGTGTGACAGTGCTGAAACTGGGAGCTCAAGGTGCAGTATGTATTTACTAGATAGTATTTCTTTGTTTTTCCAATAATTATTGAGTTGAAAATCAGGCCTTAAAGTTTGTAATTGAAATAATGAAAATTCTTGCCTTATACCTATGGTTAACATGGACAAGGTAAATTAAAAAATCGCAAAATATATGATCCCGTGATAAAACTTTGTACAAACAATACTGAAATATGTAAGTTTATGTGCGAATATTTAGAAAAATTTTGAAGACACATTTTTGGGGATATTCAAGGTAAAATTTTGAATTGGGTAACCTTAAAAAGAATTTACTCCCAAAACTAGTGATCCTGTATATAACACAAAAGCCTGAAAAATAATCTACAAAATGCTTTTTAGTTCAGTCTTCTATCATATTTCTAGCCCAGTAAGTCAATTTTGTAATCACATGACAATGGAAAACTGTGAAATTTTTAAGATTATATAGGGCTATAACCTAAAAACTACATTAGCAAAAAATCTACAATTTGATGTATTTTACTATATCTGGTAGTGTATTATGTGAGCCAAATTTAAAAACAAAATTGAAGAGGATCAGGTTTAAAAGTGGTAAATTTTTNTATCTGGTAGTGTATTATGTGAGCCAAATTTAAAAACAAAATTGAAGAGGATCAGGTTTAAAAGTGGTAAATTTTTGAATCACTTGACATGGAATGACCCAGACATTTAATCCCTTGAAGGACAGAAGTGGCACAAGTTCCAATATGCTTATCGCAGCACCCATAGTGGCCTCCTCTTTGTAAATCTCCATGCACTTCTTAGGCTCATAGTGATGCTCTTGACACACTGTGTTCTGCACACTCGAGCGAGATGCGGCAAGGGGAGTGACACAGAGTTTCGACACGTAACAGTAGACACTAAACGATACTGNTATCTGGTAGTGTATTATGTGAGCCAAATTTAAAAACAAAATTGAAGAGGATCAGGTTTAAAAGTGGTAAATTTTTTAATCACTTGACATGGAATGACCCAGACATTTAATCCCTTGAAGGACAGAAGTGGCACAAGTTCCAATATGCTTATCGCAGCACCCATAGTGGCCTCCTCTTTGTAAATCTCCATGCACTTCTTAGGCTCATAGTGATGCTCTTGACACACTGTGTTCCGCACACTCGAGCGAGATGCGGCAAGGGGAGTGACACAGAGTTTCGACACGTAACAGTAGACACTAAACGATACTGAGAATTATTTCTTAGAAACATAACACATCCTCGTTTACTATAACAACACATATATATATATATATATATGTGGCAAGGGGGGAGAGACAGAGTTTCGACATGTAACAGTAGGTACTAAATGATACTTAGAAATATTTCTTAGAAACATAACACATTCTTGTTTACTATAACAGCATACACACACATATATACATTTATATATATATATGTAAGTGTCTTGGTATAAGATGGTACAGTTTTTTCATGACCCTGGATATACATCCTGATTATATTTCTGCCATTGCTGAATGTATTTTTGCCAATTCAGCTAATTCATATTGAATTATCAATATTCATTTATGTACTAGTATTTCTGTACAACTGATATTTTGCTACAATACCTGAACCTAGCAAAAACTTACACTATTACAGCATATATACACATTACAATTTTACTTAAATAGAAAACACTGTAATTTACTTTAATGATGTGTATCTATATTTTTTCCCTCGTATCAGATTCTACACTTTATTTTGTTGGCTTCAAATAAATATATATATATATGTATATTGTATATAATGTATAGACACACACACAGGATGTCCCATTTATCTGGACCGTCACAATAACTCCTTACAAGGGCTCCAAATGAAAAAGTGTTTCACACAAAGGTTGTATAACTGGAAGGGGGAAATAATACTGCTGGAGAGACAACCTTATAGCATAATTTATTAGTGAGATACGAGTACTAACATTTGTTTTTTAAATGGCAACATGTATCTATTGGTCAAAAGTTTAATGAAGCATGTCAAGAGCTATTCAAACATGTAGCACTGTGTACACTTTCATAATATGAACATTAAATACGACATAGAAAGTGGGCTCTCTACTGCCTGTTTGTAGTACTATCTATATGGGTACTGCGAGGGGTGGAACATTCATTTTAGATGTTTAAAGTGGTGACCATTGGCAGCAATACACAAGTTCAGTCGCTGGATGAATGACAACATTGATTCCTTCAGTGTTGCCTGCGGAAGAGCATTACAAGCAAGCACAATACATTCCTGCATGTTCTCTAGAGTTGTTAGAATATCTTGATAGACAGCGCCTTTGAGGTAACCCCAAAGAAAGAAGTCCAGGAGGTTCAGATCAGGAGACTAAGCAAGCCACTGAACTGGTGCTCGACGACCAATCCATCTACCAGGATATTTTTGGTCCAGAACACAACATGCATACACAACATTATGTGCTGGGCATCCATCGTGCTGGTACCACATTATCATTCTGTTACTTAGAGGTATCTCCTCCAGAAGACCAGGAAGAATTGTTTGTATGAAGGTGGAATACTCCCTGCCATTACGATTACCATTTATGAAATAAGATCCTATAACCTTATTGCCAACCATCCAACACCAGACATTAACTCTCCATTGATGCTGATGGTCCACCTGTCGAAGCCATCGTGAGTTCTCGACGGCCCAATAATGCATGTTCCTCGTATTCACTTGGCCTGAGTTAAAAAACGATGATTCATCAGTAAAAAGAACATCTAACAAATCTTTGGGTTGGTGATACTTTGATGCTGTGCCCATTGACAGAACTCTACACAATTCTGGAAATCATTCCCGTGCAATTCGTGGTGTAAGTGTACATGATAGGGATGGACCGTATGATACTTAAGATTGCATTGTGCCCTGGTTTTCAGAATGCTAATTTCAGTTTCAAGTTGGCTTGTGCTGACATGTGGATTAACTGCTACAGCAGCACGGACAGCAACCTCAGCAGCTTCATCTGTGTAATTCTATGACGATTGCGTTAATGTGGGTTCAAATTGCCTGTTCCGCGAAGCTTCACAATGAGACAGAAAAACATCCATCTGGATGGTGGGGTCTTGTCAGGGTATCACTCTCTGTAGAGTTGCTCCACCTGACAAGCATTACGCCGACCTTCAACAGAATGAACGAGTGAGCAAATTAAGCTTTTGATAATAGTAAGAACAGAACTGTGTGTGTGTTTCAGTAGNCACTCTCTGTAGAGTTGCTCCACCTGACAAGCATTACGCCGACCTTCAACAGAATGAACGAGTGAGCAAATTAAGCTATTGATAATAGTAAGAACAGAACTGTGTGTGTGTTTCAGTAGAACTCACTTGAACGTACTACACTGTACTGTAAAATAATACGAACACATTCATCTGCTAACTTACATTCTCCATAGATGAGCAGCATTTCTACCTTCTTGTTGTTGGAGTACATTTCTGTTACAACTCCTACCTTGCAGTGTACTGTATATTTGACTGAACATGGATGACTGATTGAGTAGTCATCACGTCATGTGTGTTCCTTTGTTTCCTCTAAGCGCAACCTCTATGAAATGGGGTATGCAACTCTGGGTACCTGCACTGTTTGCATCACCTCTTCATCAAATGCAGAGCGTCAATGTCAAACTGTACCATGTAGCATAATCATGCTGCAAGCCATCACTTAATGGGTCTTCATGAACCGTTATGAGTCTCAATATCTGTTGTGGTTTTTAACTATCTGTTTAATAGACCGGTACATTGTGATACATTTTTTAATAGGTCTTTATGAACTTCATTGAACTTTTGACGAATAGATACATGGTGCCATTTAAAAAAAACTGATGTTAGTATTCGTATCTCACTAATAAATAATGCTAAAAGGCTGATTCCCCAGAAGTATAATTTCNACTCTGGGTACCTGCACTGTTTGCATCACCTCTTCATCAAATGCAGAGCGTCAATGTCAAACTGTACCATGTAGCACAATCATGCTGCAAGCCATCACTTAATGGGTCTTCATGAACCGTTATGAGTCTCAATATCTGTCGTGGTTTTTAACTATCTGTTTAATAGACCGGTACATTGTGATACATTTTTTAATAGGTCTTTATGAACTTCATTGAACTTTTGACGAATAGATACATGGTGCCATTTAAAAAAACTGATGTTAGTATTCGTATCTCACTAATAAATAATGCTAAAAGGCTGATTCCCCAGAAGTATAATTTCCCCCTTCCAGTTATACAAACTTTGGGTGAAACACTTTTTCATTTGGAGTCTCGGTACGGAGTTATTGTGGGTGGTCAAGATAAATGGGACAACCTGTGTGTGTGTGTGTATATATATATATTTATTTATTGATACTATTTATGAATATGTTTCTGACCAACCTCTATTTTATATTTCATGTATTTCATGATTGATATTCGTTAGACGGCTGGTAATTATAAATTACTATTAAGACTTTATTTTACTATATAACTGTATCTAACATAACCTAACCACACCACTAAGTATGTCAACTTTCTATGATTTTTATCACAGTATTACCTGAACCTAACTCTAACACTATCTTTATTCACTTTCTAAAACATTTTATAAAACTACCTACACTTCATCTAATGCCATAACAGTCTCACNTGGTAATTATAAATTACTATTAAGACTTTATTTTACTATATAACTGTATCTAACATAACCTAACCACACCACTAAGTATGTCAACTTTCTATGATTTTTATCACAGTATTACCTGAACCTAACTCAAACACTATCTTTATTCACTTTCTAAAACATTTTATAAAACTACCTACACTTCATCTAATGCCATAACAGTCTCACNTAACACTATCTTTATTCACTTTCTAAAACATTTTATAAAACTACCTACACTTCATCTAATGCCATAACAGTCTCACTTTTTGAAGCCTTCATAATGTTCTACTTTCATTCACCGATTATGTATCCTTCCCCTATGTTTAAATATAAACATAACCATTTCATGTCTTTACTAGATTCCACAGCCAAATACTTTTATTTACATTTTCCACCTGTGTAAACCTCACAATGTTTGACGTTATTTACATCACTTTTATGCCCTTCAATGATATACATTACAGCAACTTTACCCAACAGGGGTTACATTTGTTGCAGCAGCTAGAGCACTCGCCTCCCACCAAGGCAAACCGGGTTCGATTTCCGGCAGTGTNCAGGGGTTACATTTGTTGCAGCAGCTAGAGCACTCGCCTCCCACCAAGGCAAACCGGGTTCGATTTCCGGCAGTGTTGCTGCACAGATTTTTGCATGTGAGAATCTTGCTAATCGCTGTCACTGGTCTGCATGTGTTTTCTGGGTTCTCCCATTTCCCCTGCCCTTACATTCTGGCACTGTTACATACTTACCATGTTTCACCCTTACCATGTTTCACCCTTACCAGCTCTCAAGACCCTGTTTTTTAAAAGTTTCCAAAACCTCTCCATTCCTTACCNCAGGGGTTACATTTGTTGCAGCAGCTAGAGCACTCGCCTCCCACCAAGGCAAACCGGGTTCGATTTCCGGCAGTGTCGCTGCACAGATTTTTGCATGTGAGAATCTTGCTAATCGCTGTCACTGGTCTGCATGTGTTTTCTGGGTTCTCCCATTTCCCCTGCCCTTACATTCTGGCACTGTTACATACTTACCATGTTTCACCCTTACCAGCTCTCAAGACCCTGTTTTTTAAAAGTTTCCAAAACCTCTCCATTCCTTACCNACTTACCATGTTTCACCCTTACCAGCTCTCAAGACCCTGTTTTTTAAAAGTTTCCAAAACCTCTCCATTCCTTACCTAACACACTACTCTTCTCTTAAATATGTACCTTCAAATAGTTCACACTTAACATTTCTGCAAATAAATCCGCACAGAGGTATGTTTTTCATTCACTCATAGACCTTGCATCTTCCTTGTCAAATATTTACACCATCATACTAGCTAATAACCAATATTACTATTATTTCACTACAAACTCTACTATGATCCACAATTCACACATACTAATAAAATCTGCAATGTCTCTTTCAAGGGTTTTCAAATACAAACATTTTAATTTCGCTAACTGAGGGGCAGGTGAAGTCATTTTACTATATAACCCACTTAACTAAACATTTATAAATGTTTCCAACACTACCAAATTATCATAAACTACACTCTTACTGTACACCACATATTATCAGCTTCTTTCAGTATTACACAAATTGTGGCGCTACAGCCTCATAGAAAAATAATAGTACAATTTCAAAAAATCACAGCTTCGAAACTATTTAACCAATTTTGTTTATTCTTGCATCAAATATGAACAGCAAGAATCAAAGTTTTTTAACTCTTTAACTGCAATGTTAGACTATTCTCAAATGCCGAGAATTATCGCTTACTTGCGGCATGCGACTTTAGTCAAATTGGGTGGATTCCTAAGTTGCGATGTGCATTCTGCATGTAATTGTATTCTAATAAGTGCTGCTATCTATGAAATTGATACCTCGATGTTCTGCAACTATCTTTGACTATAAAATCACAGTATTTACATACTGTGAGTGTATTATCTTTGGTGTTATTCTCGTCAACAATAACAATGGCATCGGGTAGTAGGAAAGGATTGTCGCAAAAAGAATGTTATGATAGTTTGTTTGCTGATTCAAATTCAGATTTGGAAGTAAGTGAATCAGAAAACGAAGTTGGTTTTGGCAATACAGAAGATGAGAAAACTTGCAGTGCAGTGTCAGAAAATTTGAGTGATAGTGACAGTGACACAGTGAATGACGATCCTGCGCAACCGTTTTTGAAAAGGAAGAAAACTGAAACTTTATGTGTAAATAATAATGACTGGTTGAACACGGACAGTGAAAATGTAAATATTTTACTTGACTACTGTAACGAACAGGTTGTCGTGGTCTCATGAGTTGGGCGAACTTTACACACTCACCCTACACGCACAGCGACATAAGCAGTGAATGGAGGGGGTACACGAGAGGTTATGTGAAAACTATAACCACTGTGTCCCCCTCATTCATTTCCCCGGCGGTATTTTTACTGGGGATGTCTCTTGGCAGTATTGGGGGCCGGAATTATCACGCCCTCAAAAGATTTATTTTGAGAGCATAAAATCGGGATGGTCACTTGGCACTGGCAGTACCCAGGTGCACAGAGGGGTGGTGTACTCCGGTGCATGTCGCCGGTGTGACATGGAGGGGGTGACCGCCGCATTCGGACTGACTGCCCCCAGTAGAGAGCAAGTCGAAGCTGAGCTGTTGAAACAAGATGAACGGGCTAAGGGAGGAGGTACACAGCATACGTACGTCAATGTGGATGTCATGCCATCGAATTCTGCTACTGCATACCTGAACAGGTAAACGGAAAGTTGTGAAATGAAGTGCAGGAAATTGTCAAACTTTCCTCGATTGTACGAATAGAGCCATCAGCTGGTAAACCTTTGCGGGTCTGGAATATGTGTTATTATTCACTGCAACCATTAATAACAAATAATTNGAGCCATCAGCTGGTAAACCTTTGCGGGTCTGGAATATGTGTTATTATTCACTGCAACCATTAATAACAAATAATTCTGACAAATTTGAAAATGTGACCTATTACTTACATGCAGGAATGCCCTTACTATGGACTGCATGGAAAAATATTTGCCCCCTTTGGCATTTTTTAAATTGATTTGTTACTTGAGTGGTTTTCATAAGTGTAAACTAAAAATTTGATAATTTCTGATAACTTTGTATCAAGGGCCATTTTATGGTGATGACCTGAAAGTTAAGCATGGTTGGCAATACGGTGGTGACAACAACTTTATGAGCTGCTGAAACATATTTTTTCCTAGCATTCTTTGAATTTAACGCTAATGATTTTTTTTCCTTGTGAATAGGTAATGTATCTGGCAAGACTCTTGATGTCATAGGACGTGCCCTGAATAAAAAAACCAGATATTTTTTAACTGATTTGTGTTAAGGCATGCAAAACTGTGTGGCTGAAGTAGAATAGGCATGGTGTACCTTAGCATGTTTATTGCTCTTAGATGCTATAAAATGCATGATTAGAGTTGTGAAAATTAACAGTGAACAGTCCCGTTGAAGTTTCCTCACATGCACACTGACGGACAGGAATGGACTCGAGCTTGCAATTTGTTGAAAATTGCAACTAGCCAAAACTGTCAATATAATTAACAGTAAGTTTAATATGGCTATTAAATATAATGCTATAAAGAAGGTGGCAGTTAATAACAGCAGGAGATGTGCAGATTAGAGGAATTTTTATATTGGTTAAAATCATGAGATTTACAGGGGGATAATATAAATACGTGAAGAAATATAACACATCCCTCGTAATGTCGTAAGCTGACAATGAAGATCAGAAAAATACTTCTGTTATGACTAGGGAGTGTTTTTGTAGGCTGTGTGATGGGCAAGTTGTACATCATTTGGTGTGTGAAATGGTTGTTAAATAAATAGGTTGATAGAGTAATTTTTTTTTAGTTAGCATTACATATTTTGGTGTGATAGTATCTTTCATTCCCATTTTTTTTATTTCATATGATTGAGTCTCACTTACGTACTAGGTCCTGTGAAGATTAATTCATTGTCCAGTGGTGTACAGTAAAAATGTGAATTTCCTTCTTAACTGGGAAAAAGAACACAAGAGGTGTTAACAGTTATGATTTTTTATACAGCACATGCAATATTTTTTCAAGTTTAATTTTATTTTAAAACTATTTTCTTGGTTTTGCTACATGAAAAAAAAAAATTATCTTTTGTAGAATTTCGAGATTTTTTGGACTATTTTGGGATTTAAAGGTTACCAGGGTCAAGGTCAATGTCACCTACATCCATCATGGNTTTCGAGATTTTTTGGACTATTTTGGGATTTAAAGGTTACCAGGGTCAAGGTCAATGTCACCTACATCCATCATGGTGGACAAGATGGCCACCGGCCACCTGGCATGACATAGCATGAACTGCTTTGAGCTCTGCCGCCCTTCTCCCTTGTCTCGAACTCCCCATAATCATTCTACTATTAAGGATTCCGCAGAGTAGTGTGCTTGGCCCCATTTTCACCATTATTGTTAATGACCTGGGGAGAATGGTGGGTGACAAAGTAAGGCTGTTTGCAGACGATTGTGTGCTGTATGCGGAGATAGGTGGGTAGAATAAGTTGCAGGAGGATATAGAATAAATAAGGAGGTAGTTCAGAAATGAATAAAATTAAGATTATTGTACAGAAATGAAGAAGGAGAGAGGAAAAGATATGAAAACACTTATAAATGACAAGGGGGCAGGAGAGACGGGATGCTTCAGAGAATATGTAACTGGGGGTATTGATTCAGTGATCTTATGTGGAAAAAGCAAGTACAGAAAGTGATATCGAAGGGAAGAAGGGCTTTGGGAATGCTGGGAAGGGTCTTGAAGGGGTTCATGAAAGAGAAGGCTAAAGCTATGACTAGGCTGATAATAAAATATGCAGCCATAGTCTGGGACCCATATATGGAAGAAGAGGTAGTATGGAAGCTGGAGAAGGTATAAAGAAACGCAGTGAGGTGAGTTAATAGTAAATGAGGAAGGCAGAGGGAGAAGGTGAGGTTGCAAGAAATTTTAGGCTATCNAACGCAGTGAGGTGAGTTAATAGTAAATGAGGAAGGCAGAGGGAGAAGGTGAGGTTGCAAGAAATTTTAGGCTATCGTCAACGATAGCATTGGGGTGGTCCTCCCTAACGGACAGGTGAAGAGTTAAGAGGCTGTACTGTTCAGGTTGGTGAATGGAGTGGGATAATGAGGGAAGTTAAGTGGACAGTTAGCCAAGTGTCTGGAGAGTGAAAGAGATGGGGCAGGAAATGCTTGCCACCAGGCAATAGCCCAATTGCAAGTTGAAATTATTAGTATTACTATTATTATTGTTAATTCGATATATATTCAAAAGTTTGCCAAATTAGTTATTATTTATATTTTTGGTCAAAATTGTTTAATAAGCATTATTTCTTATTTTACAATAATTGTGAAAGTATTAAGAATATGTAAAAGTACATTTATTTGGAAATACTTATAACATTACTTAAAAACTCATTTTGACAATTATGAATGCATCAATGACTGAAAANAACGCAGTGAGGTGAGTTAATAGTAAATGAGGAAGGCAGAGGGAGAAGGTGAGGTTGCAAGAAATTTTAGGCTATCCTCAACGATAGCATTGGGGTGGTCCTCCCTAACGGACAGGTGAAGAGTTAAGAGGCTGTACTGTACAGGTTGGTGAATGGAGTGGGAGAATGAGGGAAGTTAAGTGGACAGTTAGCCAAGTGTCTGGAGAGTGAAAGAGATGGGGCAGGAAATGCTTGCCACCAGGCAATAGCCCAATTGCAAGTTGAAATTATTAGTATTACTATTATTATTGTTAATTCGATATATATTCAAAAGTTTGCCGAATTAGTTATTATTTATATTTTTGGTCAAAATCGTTTAATAAGCATTATTTCTTATTTTACAATAATTGTGAAAGTATTAACAATATGTAAAAGAACATTTATTTGGAAATACTTATAACATTACTTAAAAACTCATTTTGACAATTATGAATGCATCAATGACTGAAAAAAATATTTCTGGTTGTTTGATTTTATAAACACAATCTTATATAATAAGTCACAGAGTAACTAAAATATTACATAAAAATAAAATAATATGTGGAAGTAGTCTCTAGGAGTGGGTATTTATGTATTGGTATTGTCTATGGATTTCACTTAGAGACAGTAGAGAACCAAGCTACCAACTTGGTAATAACAAAATATCTCAATCTTTAGCTTTCTTTTCAACAAGCTTGATCAGTTATGAACTTACCACTTAAGAACTTATCTTGTTTCTTGAATTGATGCAAATTTCATGATTTTACAAAACACCTCTAAATTTATCAGGCATTTTTTGTTTTTGTTTTTGTGGTCAGTTAGAAATCCTAAATGTGCTAATTAAAAATATTGCAAACTTGTCATAAAATTCAAATATATACCAAGTCACTAATTGTGCCTGCACATTTAATGCATGTTATTTTCATTTTATATGCATTGCTACCTAAAGAGCACTTGACACAAAAGACTTTTAGTTTTGTTTCCGCAGGTTTTTGTTTCTCTGTGGGATATTTAGCAGGGTTTGTAATTGTGGATTGCTAGCTTTCATATTCATTATTTATTCTTATAAATAGTTTCCACTGAACTTCACTTTGTATTTAAATGTATTTTTAAACTTGTAATGTCTGATATTTCTTTTGAAGAACTGCTTTTTATGTATTATGTGTACAACCAATTTTGAAACATGTTGTCTATTGTACTGATTTTTCTACATTACTTTAAATGAGGATATAATAAAGAATTTCTTTATTTTGCAAAGCTTTATTTTTAGAATTTGTAATACAGTAAAGTACATTTTTTCACATTAAAAAAAGTAATCAAAACACAGGTATTCTGTAACTTGTGCAGTAACATAACTATATCCAGATCCACCAACAAAGTATCAAAAAATTAGCTCTAAAACCTGTAAAGGGAATCTATCATACCTGTAGGGCTCTTAAACTCAAAATGACCTCTCAATAACCAAGCATTCACTCTTCATTTCCTAAGAATACTGTAAAGGTAATTTTTTAATTTGTTATTCACTCCTATTAACTGAACAATCATAAACATTTACAGCACCAGTCAGTTGTTACATTTATCAGGTTACTATTCCTGTTAACAAACAAACTCAATCCTTTGTTGAATAAACACTGTTTTCTAACAAAATAATAAAAAATACATGTCTTTACTTTGAATGAACAATCTTGTGTGAAAACATAAAATGAAACATTTTAGTACTACTTTAATAAAAATATCAGATAATCAGCACTGTATTAATGCAATATTCTTTCTGAAAAAAATTTTTACTGGTCATAACACAATATTACTCAAACCAAATTTCCTCTACTATGAAAAAATACTGTCTATGGTATCAGCATTATGGTAAATCAACAAAAAAATGTTGTGGTTTGTAATATTTTAAGAAATAACTGTAAATGGAAAAATGGGCCCAATAAATCAATCACCCTCTCACTCTTAAATTTTATTGGTTGAACGATTAGAAAAAAAAAACTATTATGATGGTAAACACTTTCCATGTGATAAAAAAAATCACAACTTCTCTCTGCTTAACCCTTTCACTGCTATTGGCGTATATATTCGTTCGTAAATTACGTGCTGCGTGTGCTACAGACGGAAATATCTGTCCTTCTTATATGGCATTNTTAACAAACAAACTCAATCCTTTGTTGAATAAACACTGTTTTCTAACAAAATAATAAAAAATACATGTCTTTACTTTGAATGAACAATCTTGTGTGAAAACATAAAATGAAACATTTTAGTACTACTTTAATAAAAATATCAGATAATCAGCACTGTATTAATGCAATATTCTTTCTGAAAAAAATTTTTACTGGTCATAACACAATATTACTCAAACCAAATTTCCTCTACTATGAAAAAATACTGTCTATGGTATCAGCATTATGGTAAATCAACAAAAAAATGTTGTGGTTTGTAATATTTTAAGAAATAACTGTAAATGGAAAAATGGGCCCAATAAATCAATCACCCTCTCACTCTTAAATTTTATTGGTTGAACGATTAGAAAAAAAAAACTATTATGATGGTAAACATTTTCCATGTGATAAAAAAAATCACAACTTCTCTCTGCTTAACCCTTTCACTGCTATAGGCGTATATATTCGTTCGTAAATTACGTGCTGCGTGTGCTACAGACGGAAATATCTGTCCTTCTTATATGGCATTGGTTGTGTGAAGGACGACTATATTCGTCCCGCTACTTTCGCTTTCACTGCTACAGGCATATTTGTTCGTCTGTAACCCAACACTATCTAGTGGCTGTTTCTGTACTACAGGAGTTTTTATTGAGATTCATAGAGTGCATTAGTGGTTTAGTGAGATAGAAAATTATTATCTTTCCCAACAGAGTGTGTATTGGCCACATCACTCATATATGTGCGATTATCAAAACAACTGGTCAACGACCAGCCAATATCTACATTTCTCTCATACTCTGGCATTCATTTTGTTTCTTCACGTACATATAGCATTGACAGAATTAATTTCACGTGCACTGAAAATGTTTGCGCTATTTTACACATTCGTTGTTTGGTCGCTGATGTTTGTAGAGTTTTTATGTAATATTGGCGAATTGTTTCAGATAATACCATACTTTCTATAGGGTTTTTTTCCCTCCAGGTTTTCAGTTGTTTGAACAGGTTTTTTTTTTTGTTCTAAGTTTTGTCTGAATTTTCTTAAACTAGTTTATAACTTCAAAACATAATCTATTCCATGGCAGCTTGGAAAGAAATATACGAATGAGGAGTTACTAGCAATCTTCACAAAAAGTGATGGCGACAATATGAGTAGCATTTTTAGTAGGGATGAGGGTTGGGAATCTGATAAATCACAATCGAAACCTTCTACATTGACGGCACAAGCACCAGTGAAAATAAAATTTCCTAGTTCACCTTTGGAAAGTGAAATCAGTGATGAAGAGCAGGAACACGAACTATTGTAAAAAAAAAAAGGTCAATGGAAATGACGTGGAGATAGGACGTATTTGTGACACATATTCATGATTTTGACAACACAAACTCCGATAATCAAAGCAGTCTGAAGGAGGCAAAAACAGTTGGTGAACATAAAAAAATTTTTTTTTTTCAAAATCGATATGGAGCTTACTGAAACAGAAACAAATAGGTATTATGATTTCATTTATCGAAACACCCCTGCATCCGAGCATTCCCGCCTCAATAAATGGGAGAATACAGACTGGGAGGAAATGTATATATTTTTAGCTGTTTGCATGCTCATGCCAAGAACAAAGAGACTCTGCAAAAATGAGTATTTGTCACGAGATTCACTCCTGAAAACACCTGCATTTCCAGAAGTAATGTCCAGAAACCATTTTCTTTTATTGCTGAGAATGCTGCATTTCGCTGACAACAATTTTCCTACAGATGGAGATAGTCTTCGTGAAATTTGCACACTCGTTGACAGCCTCAGGGAGTCCTTCGGATCTGCAATGAACCCATTTCAATATTTGTGTCCCCTTTTGATGAGAGTCTCCTGCTCTTCAAGGGAAGATTGTCATCCAAACAATATATTCCCTCAAAAATAAGTCAATTCAGTATCAAAATTTTTGTATTATTTGACTGTGAAACCGCTGTTGTGCATGATTTTATTATTTACACTGGTGCCATTCTGAAATTGAAGAGGCAGGAGAGAATCAAGGAAAATCAGGAAACATTGTGGCGACCTTACTGCAGAAAGGACACACTGTATTTATCGACAATTGGCACTCAAGTCCTACCATGTTTGAATGGCTTCACGACAAAAGTACAAATGCACGCGGCACAGTTAGGAAAACAAGGAGGCAGATGCAGAAACTGGAAGAAAAGCTGAAGAAAGGCGAAGTTACTTCCAGGATATCCGAGAATTTATTATCACTAAAGTGGTGTGTAATCAATGAGAAGTGTTCATGCTGACAATATGCCACAGTGCAGACATGATGGAGATTGAGCAGAAAAATGGTAAAAAAAACTTATGAAACCCCAGTGCATTGTGGACTACAATGAAAACATGGGAGCAGTTGATAATTCTGACATGATCATCAGCCGTATTGAGTCAGTATGAAAATCAATGAAATGTTACAAGAAAGTTTTCTTTCACCTCCTAAACCTTGCAGTACTGAATTCATTCTGTACAAAACAATGACTGGGAAAAATGTATCATTAGCTACATTTCAATTTTCTCTCATAAAGGAAATTCTTGAGACTCATTCTAAAGGAAAAAAAAGTGCTGAGAAGGGCAGGCGGTCAAATGTAGAAAATCCACTTCACCGAACAGGAAGACCTTTCCCATCTGTATTGGAAATGATGACAAGGAAAATCCCAACAAGGAAATGTGTGGTATGCACAAGAAACAAGAAACGCAAAGAAACACGATATTATTGCAAGACCTGTAACACTCCACTATGTATAATACCATGTTTTGAGATATACCACATGAAAGCAAGTTTTTGAAGATTTCTGGTATCTTTATGTACAAAGCAAGAAAATAAAATAAACAAAAAAAAATTTTTTTTATTTTAAATTAAAAAAATTGTGAAAACATCAAATTGTAAATTTTCCAGTGTGGGTCCAAAACCCAATCAAAAAGAAGGATGGGAATTTTATGGTTTTATAAAAATAGATTCAGCACAAAGGGTGCACCACCTGCAAACCTTACTAGCACATCACAGTGAGCTCCTCCCCTTGAGCCCAGCAGTCAAAGGGTTAAAGAATCTCTTCACTGATAAGTGTTAAAAAATAATTCCCACCTTATAAATATATTACATTTTGAGGTATAGTACATTGAAACTGAAGGAAAAACACTCAAAATGGTATCAAAGCCAATTATATATGAGAGCTAGAAATAATAAATACTAAATAATGTTTTGTAGAAACATTCACATTCTGGTGAAAAAAGTTGTACTTTTTACAACATTAATCTATTTTGTATTAAAATTACCCTAATAATTGATCATAAAAAATGATTGTGCAATAAAAGTATACTATCTACTCTCTAGTTTAAAAAAATCCACAACAACCAGTACTATGTAAAGCAAACAGATTCATTGTTACACAAAGCAAATTTTTTTCTCATAAAAATATAACAAAGCACAATCCAGCTTATATTTGCCTTAAAAAATCTTCCTTTTATCAGCATTGTAAACNTCTCATAAAAATATAACAAAGCACAATCCAGCTTATATTTGCCTTAAAAAATCTTCCTTTTATCAGCATTGTAAACGACCACTTGTAGAACACCTTTCCTGTGTTGTCATCTTTAAACCAATCCATCTCACCTAATCAACATTGCTCAAGGTATCAAAATTATAAAAATAAATATCAACTACCTATCTTGATAGCAGACATTTTTTTTGTGGCAAAGTCTTCCTCACCAACTTCTCTCTGCTTAAATAAATTGTTCTTTGGATCAGTCTATAAAGAGTCACGTTCATATTTGCGAAGATTANTCTCATAAAAATATAACAAAGCACAATCCAGCTTATATTTGCCTTAAAAAATCTTCCTTTTATCAGCATTGTAAACAACCACTTGTAGAACACCTTTCCTGTGTTGTCATCTTTAAACCAATCCATCTCACCTAATCAACATTGCTCAAGGTATCAAAATTATAAAAATAAATAACTACCTATCTTGATAGCAGACATTTTTTTTGTGGCAAAGTCTTCCTCGCCAACTTCTCTCTGCTTAAATAAATTGTTCTTTGGATCAGTCTATAAAGAGTCACGTTCATATTTGCGAAGATTACATTTTATAATGTAACATATCATCACCTAAAGAAAACATGCATATTATGCATATAATTAGATAACACCACTACAGTTACAGTGTTTAATCTTATGTCTAGCGGAAAATATATGCATTTTTAAACCTTAATACTGTAGCATAAAAATTATAATGCAATAAACTATTTACTACTTTGGAACAAGAAATGTTCTTCATAACCAAAATTTTGTAAAGCAGACAAATTCATTGCTGTATGAAGGGAAAGCATTCATGGTCATAATATAACAAAGCACAAACTAACATGATTCTGCTTTAAACAGAAATCTTTGTGGCATCAACATTGTAGACAACCACTAGCATGAGTCCATGAGTCATCACACCTTGGATATTATACACAGAGCCACTCGATCACTATCTAGTTAGCAGAAACACTTTTCCTATATTATCACCTATAAACTAATCCTGCTGAGCTTCGTAAAATACTGCTGAAGGTATCAGAATTATAAAAAAATTACTGTATACCTTGATGGCAAACTTTGTTTTGTGGTCAAGTCTTGTTCATTAGCTTCTCTTGCTTAAAAAAAATTGTTCTTTGCATCAGCCTTCAAATAGTCACTTTTATATTTGCAAAAAAATCCAGTTTACAATGTAACATATCCACACTCAAAGAAAACATACACACTATATAATAACACCACTGAAATAAATCTTACATCTGGTGGGACGAGTTATACATTTCACAGTGTTAATGTATTTTATGAAACTACCATAATACTAAAGCATAGAAATGATTATGCAACAAAGTCAACCATTTACTTTGAAAAAAAAAACATTCTTGGTAAATTCATTGACACACTAAGAAAATCTTTTTTGGCCATAGTATAGCAAAGCACCAACCAACATATTTTTGCATGAAAATAAAATCTCTTGTGGCATCAACATTGTGAACAATGAACCAAGAAAACACCTTTCATATAATATTATAAACTAATTCCTCTCAGATTTATAAAAAATTATGCTTGCTGTCTTGATAGCTTTCAAAAAACCCTCTTTGCATCAGCTTGTAAAAATTCACATTCTGCTTTCCAAAAATACATTTTATAGCATGTCTTTCATACTTGTAAAGCAAATATGCATATAAAAATGTGATAGTTTAGAGCACAAAAAATAACATTTTTGTTCAAATAGTATGCTTCACTAAGAATTTATTTTAAAACACAATCAAATTACCATTTCTTTACAGTAACTATTGCAAAATTTTAACCTTTCTTATAGACTTATGAGTATGTAAAAAATTTTGATCCAAGTACATCAAAAAGCATGGAGAAAAGCTATTTTAACCATGTTACTATACCTACAGAAATGAATTTAATTTCAAGCATGTAATATTTCAAGTAAAGAACACTGCAGTTTACTGTTTCAATGAGCAAATGATTTTGGTGCTATGTTATTATTAGGAGCCACCATCATTATTAGCAATACTTAAAATAGAAACTAAGAACATTAGGAACAGCCATTACTACACAATATTTACATAATATAACCATAACGTTACATGAAACACATTAAAATTTTCTGACAAAATATGTACAAATAACCTGAAAAAGTTTCTTTCCTATCATAGTTATTGTAAGTAGTATTTATAGTTTGAAAGACAACTTGTCAAAAATATATTTTTTCAAAAGTGACATGTTAGTGCTCTTCATTGGTAAGACAATGTAGTCAGTTAAATTACTTATAATGCACCCAAAAAAAAAATATGTAAATATTAAAAAGTAGCTCTCCTTCTTAAATGGTGGTCCAGACATATAGTATAAATCTAAGGAGATGGCCAAACACAGGAAGGACAGAGAAATGCAAGCTCCAGTGGCGCTGGCACGGTACGGCTTGGCAAAGAATTGTGCGTAGATGAAGAGATGAGTAGGCATTATACCAACTACTGAGACAACACCTATAAAACCAGCTAAAATCCCAGGCAAGCACTTGCATGCCTCCGGCGTATGCAGTGTTCCTGCAACATCAAGTCATGACAAGTTACCTAAACAATAAAAAGAACCTTGGCTACACTAATTTTGAAATAATTTTAGTTATCTTTCTTACTGATATGATGCTTATAAATATTTCAGGGCCATAATTTATCATAAATAAATAATAGGCCCTATATTAAAAATGTGGGAAGTTAAATAACAAACTTGTTATTAAAACACAAATATTTAAATGAATGTACGTGCATTTTGATATCCAATGCTGAAGAATTCAGTTGCTTAATACACAGATTTCAATCAACTATAGTTTTATTTTTTTAGAACTTATTTAGAACCAAATATAGCAAGGGGCAAATCCACTAAAAGTTTTAAGATATACACACTTTATATTCATAAAACACATGAAATAGTTACTTATACAGTATGTAAACACTGAAATTTATTATCTTTCTAGGTGCTCAAATCATGTAGAGCAGTGTGCAGTATTTTAACTGAAATGTTGATTCTTTGGAAATCCTTGAAACCTGTAGCGAGTGTCTTGCTTCTGTGGTCTAGTGTACTTGATCCCCATCTTACTTTGTACATAGCCCTTGGTTTTGATACCTGCTTGGCCATTGTCACTATCCTCAGTATTTGTTCATGCAAACTCTTGAGAAAACCAGATCTGATCTGAATGTCAGTAAGTGCTGCCACTTACCTTCTAGATCCTGTGACAGCATTTAATTTCCTTACAATTAATACTTTTGCCCACTCTTCTACATCCCTTCATTCACTGCATGGGAATAAGCTCAGTAGTGGAGAGACATGCCAATATTGAATGATAAGTCTGTGCAAGAAGACAATTATGTTGCAGCCTTTGACCAAACATGAGTGAGTGAAGAGATTTGGGCGGCTCTGAACACAGGTCTTGAGAGCCAATGAGGGTAAAGCGAGGTGAGTATGGAGCAGCACTAGAATGAAAGGGTGGGAGAAATGGGAGATATTCGAGAAAACCCACTGATCAGAGGTATCATCCAGCACAATTCCCAAATGTAAAAATCCAGCAGTGAGCCCTCCGGGAATTAAACCTGGTTCGTCTAGGTGGGAGGCGAATAGTCTAACCACTACACCACCATGGCCTTGACTAAACATGAGTCTGCAATATATTTTCTTCAGTAACAGAATGTGGTGAGAGANCAATATATTTTCTTCAGTAACAGAATGTGGTGAGAGAGAGCAAGTTCTAAAGGCCAAGAATTTAAGAAGAACCTTTGAATGTTCTGTTTAAAGTATTGGCCACATTTTCTACAATACTAGTATTAAAAAAAAGTAGTCAGGAAGTAAAATTTTATAAACTTCTCAACTGAAAACTCTGTGGAAAGTCACACATGCATGGTTCAACCTATGGCTGGCCATGTGAAAAAAATCATAACACAAGATTATATGAGAAGTCATCCATACATGGCAAACCAATAATGTAAGTTGGTAAATATCACATTAGATGTGATGTTCTGAAACTCAAAACTTTAGGCTTGTCTGAAGAACTATTTATAAGAGACTGCTTCAGGAATATCNTAGATGTGATGTTCTGAAACTCAAAACTTTAGGCTTGTCTGAAGAACTATTTATAAGAGACTGCTTCAGGAATATCGGGCCAACATTATCAACATGGACTGTGGCTTATGACACCAAGTCCAGAGCAACAAAACAGGTGTTATGGCATTATCCTATGACTTGTGTAAGCCCAACAATTTACTGCAATTTTTTCTAAATCTCTGCCAATTTTGGTTTATCAAATATACAAAACTTACTCTCATATTACNTAGATGTGATGTTCTGAAACTCAAAACTTTAGGCTTGTCTGAAGAACTATTTATAAGAGACTGCTTCAGGAATATCAGGCCAACATTATCAACATGGACTGTGGCTTATGACACCAAGTCCAAAGCAACAAAACAGGTGTTATGGCATTATCCTATGACTTGTGTAAGCACCACAATTTACTGCAATTTTTTCTAAATCTCTGCCAATTTTGGTTTATCAAATATACAAAACTTACTCTCATATTACAAAGCCTAAAGGTGACTGAGTGAAGCTTCTGCAAAACAAATTCCCTTAAAGGAAACTTGTATAACAATCCTTCTGCAAAACAAGTTCCCTTAAAGGAAACTTTTATAACAATCCTATATCTCCATGAGAAACATCTTTACTCCAAGGCAAATTCATTACTCTTTGAGTGCATTAAGATTCACAGTACAATAGAAGTCCATTTATCCATACTTAATGGGACTGTTTATGATTGAAAACATATATTTTATTACTAAGGTTGGTTAATATAAATAACAACAAACGATGCTGTTCGCAATCAATTTAACACTTCCCAAATCAACCTTTGTAAATCATTGCCCATAACAGCATACATTTTAATGGCATAACTGGCTTCAGTACTCACATTAAAGTTGACAGCAAAATAAGCAAAAGTAGTTCCATGTCTCAATGCCTTACTAAAATCATAATGTTAAAATTAAAACCACCTGAAATTGGGTTTTTTTTTGTTTCTTGACTGCTGCATAATTCAGATTGATTGTATAGTACATTTTCTCCTATTCTGTGCTTCCTGGCAACCATAATACAAGGTGATAGATAATATAACTCCAAAAATAAAGTATTTACATGTGCCACATGTTCTCTCTTGCATCTGTTTGTCTCGTGGCCACACAGACACTTGCACCAGGCCACACACTGATTTGCCCCAAATTGGCTGGTCATTAGCATGCAAGAAGATGCTGTTAAAAAATAATCACCACCATAGCTACTGCCAACTCCAAGTAACCGTCCCACTTTTATGCCCCCCAGAGGTAAGTAACTCTGGGAGGCATTAATTGTTCAGTCCTGTAAACTGCTCAAATATTTCTCCTGCTGTTAAGACACCGGGCAAATTTAGTATACTTCAGGGGATGTTTGCAACTTTCTACAACCCTCTCATGTTGACACCATTGCCACCCTCTCAGCCTGTGTCAGTGTAGTATGCAAAATTTTATATGATGTCTTCCAGTAATAGTGGTTTTGACAATAACAATAATATTCACTTAAAAACCTTTTATAATTTTAAGCATCCCCACCCACTTCCCTGTGAGCCNTTTTCAGTCCTGTAAACTGCTCAAATATTTCTCCTGCTGTTAAGACACCGGGCAAATTTAGTATACTTCAGGGGATGTTTGCAACTTTCTACAACCCTCTCACGTTGACACCATTGCCACCCTCTCAGCCTGTGTCAGTGTAGTATGCAAAATTTTATATGATGTCTTCCAGTAATAGNTGTTGACACCATTGCCACCCTCTCAGCCTGTGTCAGTGTAGTATGCAAAATTTTATATGATGTCTTCCAGTAATAGTGGTTTTGACAATAACAATAATATTCACTTAAAAACCTTTTATAATTTTAAGCATCCCCACCCACTTCCCTGTGAGCCATAATGAACTCATCCACATGTAAATATAATAAGATTAATATATATTTTCACTTTTTATTTAATTTTCTGAAGAGTAATGTTTCACTGTATTGTATGTTTATTTTGTTTCCAGATCATAACAAAGGCTCAAAAACAGATTATTTACATTTTTTGTTTATAATTTTATAGTGACCTGTTGTAACTAAGTCTTAAATTTCACATTTTGTAAATTCTTTGTCATGTAATTTCATAAGTGTTAAATATGTTATTTGCATTCTATTTTTTGTACTTTTTCATATTAACTTATTTACTTTTTCAAAATTTAGGTTAAATTTCAGACTGCTTCAAGGGGCCATGGTGGTGTAGTGGTCAGACTACTCGCCTCCCACCAAGACAAACTGGGTTCGATTCCCAGCATGGTCACTCCTGGATTTTCGCACGTGGGAATCATGCCGGAGATGCCGCTGGTTGGCAGATTTTCTTGGGAATCTCACATTTCCCCTGCCCTTGCATTCCGGCGCTGCTCCATACTCACCTCACTTCACCCTGATCGGCTCTCAAAACCTCAAAGTTAAGTGCTGTGCCGAACTTCTCCACTCCAGTCTGTTTCAGTCCAGGCTGTGCCCATGAATTTTTGTTTAAAACAGAGCATTTTTGAGGGTGGATTCCCTTTTGTGGCACTCCGCAGGTCCTACATCTATTTTGTTAAGACAGTCATGCAGCTATAATTTTGTGGAAGGTTTCTACACATTTAGGCCCCGTAGTAGTGACCCTTCATTCAGGCATGTGCACAATGGGCCCAACTGTATTAAATCTTTTCTTGGTTATGTATCATTTTTAACCATGTGTCAGTCCCCAGTGGGCTTTGTGTGCCAGAACTGCATTTGTAAGCCTTCTGGCANTTTAACCATGTGTCAGCCCCCAGTGGGCTTTGTGTGCCAGAACTGCATTTGTAAGCCTTCTGGCAATTTTGTGAAATGAAATTTGTCAACTATATTGTATAACGAGTATTCATTTCTATGGTCAACCTTGCTGCTTCTTACAGATGCTGAGACCTCTTTCATAACTGAGCCATTTATGTTACATTACATAATTTAACTTTGCTGTTAACGTAACTTAAATATCACAAAATGCATTTCTCAATTTAGGGCTTGTGGAATGGTCCGTAAAAATTCCAATNTTGCTGTTAACGTAATAGGTTTTAGAGGGGGCCAACATCCTCAAAAGTCAGGCTCAAGATATTTGGTCATGATGTTATCATTCGTTGGGCATATCCAGGAGCAGCCACACAAGTCGTTGGCCCAGCAACCCGTAGGATTCTCGCGCTATGGTGACTGTGTAACTGTAGGGAAACCCTATTAAAAATTTTAACTTCCTCTACCTATTTTACCACAATACCTCCACAACCTGCAACAATGCACCACTTGACCCACTCCTGGAACCGTGGCGATGTCAATTTATGTAATAAAGAAAATATTTCTACATTTGTTCTGAGTGAAGTAGTGGCACATTTTGTAAAGGCTTTTAGTTTTGTTCTATTGTAGTGTCTGGTCCTCAATATACTGATTTCCTACATGCAATTAAAGTCTGTTATATTGATCTAAAATATGACATAAACTGGAAGAGAGTTCGTTCAGATTTCTGAAATTACATTTCCAATATTTTAATTCTCAGTACTTTAGTTTATGTGTGTATTATTATGTGACTGTTCAGAAGCAGGTTTTGAATCTGTAATGCCACAAAAATGCTTGGTACTGCACTTGTAACATTCCTCAAGTGTAATAAACACTTTTCACTCATTTTCATGACATATTGTTAAGCCATTAAATTAAATATATGTAAATTATTATAACAAACAGTGTTTTCCCTGAATAACGGTACCCTAACTCACATAAAACTGATTAATTGTTGCATTAAATGCAAACTAAAATTTCATGAATTGTGGTGTTATCAACACTCATCATTCAGATGGAGGAACTGTTAAAATGAAAAATATTCTGTATGCATACATACTGTTATAAGATGCCAGAGGGGCATATCCAAGTTCATGGGGGATGGAAGTCTTAACAAAAATAAAATAAATAAAATTTCATTTTTTTATCTATTCACACAGCTATTATTTATAACATTAAACTACCTATCTCCACTATTACTCTGTTATGCTCAGTGAATGCAATAGTTAATATCTTTCTCAATTCTAATTAAAGTCCTTGTCAATGTCTCTATTTTTGTTACAGTTACTTAATTCACACTCATTATTTATACGTATTCAATCTATTTTCATAATTCCACTGTATTGATGCTCACAGTCCGTAGACTTCACTCCCACTGGTAGCTCTTGCCGCCTCTCGGCGCTCTGCTGGCTTGTCGTCTTTGCTGTCTCTTCTTCTTTGCTGTCTTCGCACACCTGTCACTTAAGGTTGCACAATCCTCTAAACTCTCAACCTCTCAAAACTATCCTCTTGGAGGCCCGTCACAGCTTGAGTAGTCTCGCTGGCCTGATCTGGAAGATTCCCTACACTTGAGTCACACTACAGAGCCGCGGTGGTGTAGTGGTCAGACTACTCGCCTCCCACCAAGACAAACTNTCCCTACACTTGAGTCACACTACAGAGCCGCGGTGGTGTAGTGGTCAGACTACTCGCCTCCCACCAACCCATCAAGGCGAACCGGGTTCAATTCCCAGCTAGGTCACTCCCAGATTTTTGCACGTGGGAATCATGCCGGATGATGCTGCTGGTTGGCAGGTTTTCTAGGTGATCTTCCATTTCCCCTGCTCTTGCATCCTGGTGCTGCTCCACACTCACTTTGCTGTAACCTCAATGGCTCTCCAGACCTCTATGTTAAGAGCTGCCAAAATCTCTCCACTCCACTCCACTCCACTCTGAGTCACGCTGAGGGAGAGTCAATGGTGATGAACTAGAACATTCTTTCAAAGATTACCACAGAAATTCAATCTGCTGAAGGTCAGGAACATGCAAATTGCAATAGGCTTAGCGCTGTGGCATGCAGCAGCTTGACTTTGTTAATCTCTGCATTCTTCTTATGTAACCACTTTGACCATGGCACACTGTTTCCTCGCTCTAGCGGGATGGGAAAAGGAAAGCGATATAGACCAGTAACACATATCACTGCTGCTTTCTCAAGTCTGTTCATCCCGAACAGACACTGCAACATCCAGATCTTCATAGAATGCCAGTCGGTCGATGTGGGTCGCCTTGGGCTTCGCCCAAGAGCCTTGACAACAAATTCGAAAGACCACAGTATTGATCTTCATAATCCTGTAGGGGCCTTCCCAACACTTCTGTAGATTTGAGTACCCTTTTCAACTCTGTGGGTTGTACAGCCACACCAGATGTACTTCTTGAAATACCTTATCCAACATTTTCCTGTCATACCGGGTCTTCATCCTGTCACTATATCTTAAAGGCTCTTGCTGTGTATGAACAACCACAGAATAATCTTGGAAACTCTTGGTATGTTCCCCTGCTGCTATGTTGACCTCGTGACCTGATGTAAAGTTAGGCATATCAATTAAAAGTTTATTTTTTCCTGTATGCCTAGCAATATGCTACTTTTCTGTACACTCCTGTTTGCAGTAGTGCTGGATTCTCTCAATGTACTAGAATATGGTCGTTGGTTCCTTACAGAAGGGCTAATCCTTTCATTATCATTTTGAAATGATGATACAACTACAGATAGTGTAGTATATAGATAGTGATAGGATGATGATCGGTTCCTTGGAACTGCCGATTCTTGAAGGAACCGAACCGGAACCGACCTGAGTATACCGTCGGTTCTCTTATCAGTCAAACCTTATCTAGTCTACTAGGTAGTTTCACATTTGTATTAAAGTCGTTTTTGAAGTTATACTTCTTTTGGCACGTTGAGGGTAAAAGTTTAGTGTGCAACGGAAGTTGCGCGCGCACAGAGTAACGAAATTTGACAGTGAACGTGGTAGGTGTATGACCCAACGCGCATGGGCGTATCGTCTAGTTATATACAAACATAAGGTACACAACATAGCACACGGTAATATTTAAAACTGACAGAAAATCAGTTCATGTAATAAGCAAATTGAAAAAAATTTCATTTATATTAGTAATTCATTGTGAATATATATCTTATTAATTAATTTTCTTTACATTGTGCCATGAAAATTTTGTTAGTGACAAAAATTATATAATAAAATTTTGAAAGTGTTTTCAAGTATTTGAGGTTAATTTTTGTTAGTGTTATGTTGTTAAGTTATACTTCTTTTTTAAATTTAATTATGTTCTTTAATCAAACCTTTATTAATTGTATTTAATGTCTTTCTTTGGTCATTTTATCGTTTTTCCTACTTACATACATTATTTGCATACGTAATAAAATGTTATTTTAGTCACTCCAAAGAAGTATAACTTCTAACGCGCGTACATAAGTACACAAACCCAATTTTTTAACTCTTATTTTTGGTTCTAAATGAGGTCTAATTTGCTAGCAGTACCATTATAATATCCTATTATGGCCCTTTAATGATAAATGAACACAGCATTAATAAATTGTCTGGTTTTCATGTTGTATGCTGCCAGAAATGTGAATGGCGTGGCTACAGCTTTATGCCAGTACACACTACCCGCACTTCTGTGCACAGTACCTTTAAGGCTTTGTTTAGGTTTAACACAAAAATAAAACCAACATTTATGCATCCTCATGTATTAATATTTTAATAAAAATTTGCCCACTTCTGTGGCAGAGTCATTACACTTAGCAGTGAGTAGTTTGGTGCTATGTGGGAATGTAAACAAAGTAAAAGTGCACTGTTGGCCTTGATGTAGCCCATACAGCCAGAGGATTCAATACGACAAGTGATACAAGATATGCAGTCATAAATTGGTATTTGATGATATTTGAAACTTTTAAAACAGATTTTGTGGTGTGGTAATCTGTTTTGTAATTTAATTTAGAAAACCTGCACCGTACAGAGCACCATAATTTCTCAATCGCTACACAAAAGAATATTTTTTCCTTGCAACTTGCTGAATGTGTGTTGGCTAATCTGATGGTATTTAAACACAATTATTCAATTTTTTCTTGCTGCGACACATCCCCTTTTTTGGAAGCAAATAATGTCAATTTGACACAGAAAAATGTTTCAATATTGCAAAGACTTTGCTATATCAACAATAACGCACAACCTAAAATGAATTTTGCGGGTCCGAGGCTGGAACTTAAATGGGAATAGATAGTGTATACAGCGCCTCATTGCAGCTTATATAGAAACCACTTGTACAAGTAGGTCGAAACCATGCCTCCGTATTCTTTAATGTCTTTACAAACGGTAAAGTCTGCCATTGCATTTTGATTTCCTGCTGCCTTTAATTTTTCCTTTATATGTAATTTATTCTACCAATATAAGTTTCTTCGTAAAAATTGTAAAAATTTTTGCTGGTAAAGATATATATTTTCAGAGTATGTAATACCCACTCTTTAGGCCAAAGTCCAGGAGCTGCNGAAAATTTTTGCTGGTAAAGATATATATTTTCAGAGTATGTAATACCCACTCTTTAGGCCAAAGTCCAGGAGCTGCATATGTCTGTTTTATTATTAAGCATAATATTGGATGATTGAATTTTTGTAACTGGGTAATTTCAGGACGATAAAATGCCATGTTATCCGTTAACTGCTAATTCAAGGGTAAATAATTGTTTGTCTCATACGTATAATATGGCATCAATATATATATATATATATTTTTTTTTTATTACCCTTTCATCACATACTCAGAAATTTAATTTTCTGTGTGTGTGTGAGTTCATAACAAAATTTAAAGTGGTTTTCTTCTTTTTAATGAAATTTACTTTATGTTGATGAATCTTCTGCTATACTTCTCAAAGCTGACATAATAAACTGTAAAGCATATTAGCCCCCACTCCTCTCTCCCGCAAGATATTTTAGTCTGTTTGCACTTAAAATTGTTGCGCGTAATGTTTACAGTCTTTCAGTTATTTTATAACCACTTTTAGTGTTTAGTAGAATGTTNCCTGGTGCTGCTCCACACTCACTTTGCTGTAACCTCAATGGCTCTCCAGACCTCTATGTTAAGAGCTGCCAAAATCACTCCACTCCACTCTGAGTCACGCTGAGGGAGAGTCAATGATGATGAACTAGAACATTCTTTCAAAGATTACCACAGAAATTCAATCCGCTGAAGGTCAGGAACGTGCAAATTGCAATAGGCTTAGCGCTGCGGCATGCAGCAGCTTGCCTTTGTTAATCTCTGCATTCTTCTTATGTAACCACTTTGACCATGGCACACTGTTTCCTCGCTCTAGCGGGATGGGAAAAGGAAAGCGATATAGACCAGTAACACATATCACTGCTTCTTTCTCAAGTCTGTTCATCCCGAACAGACACTGCAACATCCAGATCTTCGTAGAATGCCAGTCGGTCGATGTGGGTCGCCTTGGGCTTCGCCCAAGAGCCTTGACAACAAATTCGAAAGACCACAGTATTGATCTTCATAATCCTGTAGGGGCCTTCCCAACACTTCTGTAGATTTGAGTACCCTTTTCAACTCTGTGGGTTGTACAGCCACACCAGATGTACTTCTTGAAATACCTTATCCAACATTTTCCTGTCATACCGGGTCTTCATCCTGTCACTATATCTTAAAGGCTCTTGCTGTGTATGAACAACCACAGAATAATCTTGGAAACTCTTGGTATGTTCCCCTGCTGCTATGTTGACCTCGTGACCTGATGTCAAGTTAGGCATATCAATTAAAAGTTTATTTTTTCCTGTATGCCTAGCAATATGCTACTTTTCTGTACACTCCTGTTTGCAGTAGTGCTGGATTCTCTCAATGNATTTTTTCCTGTATGCCTAGCAATATGCTACTTTTCTGTACACTCCTGTTTGCAGTAGTGCTGGATTCTCTCAATGTACTAGAATATGGTCGTTGGTTCCTTACAGAAGGGCTAATCCTTTCATTATCATTTTGAAATGATGATACAACTACAGATAGTGTAGTATATAGATAGTGATAGGATGATGATCGGTTCCTTGGAACTGCCGATTCTTGAAGGAACCGAACCGGAACCGACCTGAGTATACCGTCGGTTCTCTTATCAGTCAAACCTTATCTAGTCTACTAGGTAGTTTCACATTTGTATTAAAGTCGTTTTTGAAGTTATACTTCTTTTGGCACGTTGAGGGTAAAAGTTTAGTGTGCAACGGAAGTTGCGCGCGCACAGAGTAACGAAATTTGACAGTGAACGTGGTAGGTGTATGACCCAACGCGCATGGGCGTATCGTCTAGTTATATACAAACATAAGGTACACAACATAGCACACGGTAATATTTAAAACTCTGTCTTTTAGTCAAGTACATTATTCGTTTAACTTTTTCATTTCATTTATATTAGTAATTCATTGTGAATATATAAATCTTAATAATTAATTTTACTTACATTGTGCCATGAAAATTTTGTTATTGACAAAAATTGTATAATAAAATTTTGAAAGTGTTTTTAAGTATTTGAGGTTAATGTTTGTAAGTATTATTTTATTAAGTTATACTTCTTTTGGCGTGTTGAGGGTACAATTTTAGTGTGCAACGGAAGTTGCGCGCGTACAGTCTAACAAAATTCGACAGCATGAAGTTGACCATCAAAGAAAATTAAATGTGCATATTTGCTATACTGACTAAGTTTACTCATAAGAGGCTGAGACTGTGAATGTGGTAGGCATATGACCCAATTTGCATGCGTGTATCATCTAGCTATATACAAATACAAGGTACACACCATAGAACATGGTTATATTTAAAACCGACAGAAAATCAGTTCATGTAATAAGCAAATTGAAAAAAATTTCATTTATATTAGTAATTCATTGTGAATATATATATCTTATTAATTAATTTTCTTTACATTGTGCCATGAAAATTTTGTTAGTGACAAAAATTATATAATAAAATTTTGAAAGTGTTTTCAATATTTGAGGTTAATTTTTGTTAGTGTTATGTTGTTAAGTTATACTTCTTTTTTAAATTTAATAATGTTCTTTAATCAAACCTTTATTAATTGTATTTAATGTCTTTCTTTGGTCATTTTATCGTTTTTCCTACTTACATACATTATTGGCATACGTAATAAAATGTTATTTTAGTCACTCCAAAGAAGTATAACTTCAAACGTGCATACATAAGTACACACAACCAATTTTTTAACTCTTATTTTAGGTTCTAAATGAGGTCTAATTTGCTAGCAGTACCATTATAATATCCTATTATGGCCCTTTAATGATAAATGAACACAGCATTAATAAATTGTCTGGTTTTCATGTTGTATGCTGCCAGAAATGTGAATGGCGTGGCTACAGCTTTATGCCAGTACACACTACCCGCACTTCTGTGCACAGTACCTTTAAGGCTTTGTTTAGGTTTAACACAAAAATAAAACCAACATTTATGCATCCTCATGTATTAATATTTTAATAAAAATTTGCCCACTTCTGTGGCAGAGTCATTACACTTAGCAGTGAGTAGTTTGGTGCTATGTGGGAATGTAAACAAAGTAAAAGTGCACTGTTGGCCTTGATGTAGCCCATACAGCCAGAGGATTCAATACGACAAGTGATACAAGATACGCAGTCATAAATTGGTATTTGATGATATTTGAAACTTTTAAAACAGATTTTGTGGTGTGGTAATCTGTTTTGTAATTTAATTTAGAAAACCTGCACCGTACAGAGCACCATAATTTCTCAATCGCTACACAAAAGAATATTTTTTCCTTGCGACTTGCTGAATGTGTGTTGGCTAATCTGATGGTATTTAAACACAATTATTCAATTTTTTCTTGCTGCGACACATCCTTTTTTGGAAGCAAATAATGTCAATTTGACACAGAAAAATGTTTTAATATTGCAAAGACTTTGCTATATCAACAATAACGCACAACCTAATATGAATTTTGCGGGTCCGAGGCTGGAACTTAAATGGGAATAGATAGTGTATACAGCGCCTCATTGCAGCTTATATGGAAACCACTTGTACAAGTAGGTCGAAACCATGCCTCCGTATTCTTTAATGTCTTTACAAACGGTAAAGTCTGCCATTGCATTTTGATTTCCTGCTGCCTTTAATTTTTCCTTTATATGTAATTTATTCTACCAATATAAGTTTCTTCGTAAAAATTGTGAAAATTTTTGCTGGTAAAGATATATATTTTCAGAGTATGTAATACCCACTCTTTAGGCCAAAGTCCAGGAGCTGCATATGTCTGTTTTATTATTAAGCATAATATTGGATGATTGAATTTTTGTAACTGGGTAATTTCAGGACGATAAAATGCCATGTTATCCGTTAACTGCTAATTCAAGGGTAAATAATTGTTTGTCTCATACGTATAATATGGCATCAATATATATATATATATATTTTTTTTTTATTACCCTTTCATCACATACTCAGAAATTTAATTTTCTGTGTGTGTGTGAGTTCATAACAAAATTTAAAGTGGTTTTCTTCTTTTTAATGAAATTTACTTTATGTTGATGAATCTTCTGCTATACTTCTCAAAGCTGACATAATAAACTGTAAAGCATATTAGCCCCCACTCCTCTCTCCCGCAAGATATTTTAGTCTGTTTGCACTTAAAATTGTTGCGCGTAATGTTTACAGTCTTTCAGTTATTTTATAACCACTTTTAGTGTTTAGTAGAATGTTCAATATTTTGGTTAGTTACACATTTTGTTATTTCTAACATTACTTGGGAAATTAATTAATTAGTTAATTTTTTTTTTGGTGTTTTTCATGTTTTTATTTACCACAAATTTTCCCTTATCAGTAACATTATTGGACGACTTGTAGTATACAGGATTGTGAAAATAATTTAATNATTTACCACAAATTTTCCCTTATCAGTAACATTATTGGACGACTTGTAGTATACAGGATTGTGAAAATAATTTAATGCTTTTACATTTTGTATAGTTTTTTGTATTTGTATGACACCACCTCTCTTTCCTTCCCCATTATTATGCGGAGAATCATAACCATTAGTTGTACTTAATTTATCAGTGAGCGCAAGTACTACTGAGCATCTCACTCGATTGCAGAACAGAGTAAGTGATGCGAGCTGCTGCCAGATTGCTACTGCCTTTCAAAGTTCAAGAGTAGCAGCTTGTTAAATTATTGTGTGCATACGTACACAATTATTTGTGCAAGATCTTTAATATTAGTAGATTTTCATTTTCAAGTCAATCAATTTTTATTCAAGTTTTTAAAGAATTTTTTCAATGTTTAGTATTACCATTCCATTGTCCACAATAAGTCGCACATTTACTCATAATTCATGTGTTTAAATATATAGCTTTCCTGAATCCATAACAAACTACACATTTTACATATCTGAACTATAAAGCCTCATAATTATATTGCCTCATTCTACGAATGCAGATTTGTTTCTCTTTTCCTATGTTCACATCTAACATCCTGAAGGAATCCATGCAAAGTTTGAACAGATGGTCTCGTCAACAGCGATGTCATTATAGATGGAACTAGTTGCTCAGAAAACCAGGAGCGGACAAGGAAGCAGCCATAGATAGTATTAAAAAACCGCCTGAGAAATTGCTTGGAGTTTTGGAAAACCATGGAAAAATAGAAATCAGGATGGCTGGACCAGGAATTGAACCTGGGTCCTCCTGAATATGTTACTAGTGTGCCACCTTGCTCTATCTATGCAAAGTAGAACAAGAGAAATTTAAAGGGTATAAACAAGAGATTCTAACTTCTTCTGTACGGTAGCATTAGGGACATAAGTTTTCTTGACTATTTTTTGTTCTATTTGCCTTTTAAATTTTACTTCTGCTGCCATTGTTAAATTACCCTGTTATTTTTGTTCCTTTCTGATGATGTAAAACAGAGTTCTTCCAGAGCAGCTTGTTGCTATAAAAACTTTTCACTGGAATGTCCACGTATGGTGTTTTAAAATACATACATGGAAACTTTTCCCACTATAGGCTTTCCGTCCCTAGCAACCTACCCATACATTTCCTTTTGATTGCTTACCAGCAGTAGTATCAGTTAAACAACCATGTAAAATAACACATCTTCACATTAAGGCACTTACTTATTGGTTGGATAAGAAATGTGTTGAGAAGGAAGGGCCCTGATTTATGGAGGTTTTATTTGTGTTGTATACCTTGTTAATACTCTTGCAAGAAACAAATCGTATTTCAGTAAATATGACAGCAAGTTGTGACAATCCCCCGGCTTGTTTTGTCTGCACAGCACTTTCGAGTCACAAACACGTTTATTTGATTGCTGTAAAATGATAGGTATTTAAAGACAAATGTGATACCGCTTTAAAAAAAATTAATTTAATAACTTTTCAACATTTTTTTTGCTTTCATCCCCAGTCTATCTTACAAAGAAATGCAACTCAGGCGAGAAAATATCTTGTATTTACTAAACCACAAAGAGTTTGGACTTGAGGCGTTTTCAGCATCATACACAGAAATGTGTTAATCTCATGAACTTTGCAAAGTTTTCAAAACTGCTTGAAAATTCATGGATTTTGATGTGATGTAGCTTGGACTATATAAAAAATTTTTTTTTTCACTCCTTAAAATAGGTTTTAACGGTGATATTAATTCCGAATGAAGCTGTTTGATGTTCTATGAACAAGCAGATATTATGTACCACAAATTTTTCATTAAAATTATTTTAGACTTATGGCAACAGTGCATGCCAAAAACAAGGAAAGCGCAAATGGCAGAAATCATGTATTGGAAATAGATAGTGAATGTCCAATACACTGAGCACTGCTATATAAGAGTGAGACTCTCTTGAGTAATATTCTTGTACACATCAATATTGAATTTAAGTTTGTTAATTTTGGCGAGCTTATTTATTTCGTAAACACAAAATAACGTTGCCCTTCTGTAAGTGTATATATTTGTTTGGAATTATGTTAAGGTCTATTTCCCTTGCCAGTATAAAGGAATAAAGAAATAACACAGAAAACTGTTACAAATATCATTAACTTATTGGTTGCTGTTTATTACACTTATATAAATCAATGTCGTTTATGTAAAAAAAAAATACTATATTTGTACCTGTGTCCGACTTTATTTTGGAGAGAAAAAAGTGCAAAATTCTGTTATTTTTCTAAACCTTTCTTTGCAAGTACTCAATGATTTGAAATTGGTAAGAGTGTTATTATTCCCATTTACCTTAGGTTTTAATTAGGGAAAAACCAAATACATGTTTATGAATAACGTCATCATAGCACCGCCTACACTTTGTAAAATAACAGCTATACTGCACATTATTAGAATGTTGGAAGTACGTGTGACGAGGTACTTGCCGAACTGACTGAGGGTGGCTAGCACTGAGCGGCAGGACCAGTCCCACTTAAGGACTTTGCTTGTTTTGCAAGCAGGCTGACGTTATAGAAGCTACAGAGCAGGCACATAACCCACCACCATACTCCATCACACCCTCTTCACTATTCTTCAGCCCTGGGCAATAAATGACCCTTCCCTCCCTCCCCCCATCTAGCTGCCACCGTAGCCATCAATGGGGATGAAAACTCTTCTGCCTGTTACATGGGCAAAGTCACCAAAATGCTCAAGGATGCTTCCTGTAGTCTGCACGCTTACAGTAACCTTCTCTATTTATTATTAAAAAGAAATATGTTGAAAATACAGTAACATTACGAGTGTGTGAAACATGTTTTGCAGTTGGTAACAAATGAGTAAAAAGTGGTCTAGGTGTAAGTAAAAAACAAGGTATAGGTACAAATAATTTTTAACTGAAAATTTTTATATTAAATATAGTAAATTCATCCTATGAAAAAAAAAGTTGTATAGAAATGCATTTTTCCTCAAGTTTGTTTATAATAATGACAATAAGTAAGGTAAAAAGAAATTGATAGCTACAAAAACTTGAAATATTGTATAGAGAATTAAAATTTTTGCACACTTTTAGTTAAAAAAACAATTAAATTACGTGTTTGTTTTCGGTTTATTAATTTATTCACTGTAACATTAATATTATTACCAATTCTAAGGCTAAAATGTTTCCTCTTGAAATTAATAAAAATCTGTTTATTAACATATGGAGTTCAGCATATACATCTGACAGTAAAATATATGATAAAGTGAAACACTAGAGATAAATTTGAGAATAAGACAACTATGTCTAATAATTACAACAAAATACAAAGGAAACTTTCTAAATTACTATTTAAACTGCAAAAAAAAAATTCAAACAACACTAAAGTACTTACATGAATTGCACTTGTAGACTATCATCAACATACTAGAAAGAATAAATAGAATTGTAGAATATGTAACATCTTGTAGATGGCTAAATTGTTGAATATTTTATTATATCTTAAAAATCGACATGCAAGGTTGAGAAGTTCGTTTTAACAACCCACAGCTCTCTTAGATATACTTCAACATTTGTTATTACCTTTATTATTCTCTTATTAATATAATTTTATAAAAGAAAATCAGTATTGCATCATTAGACTATTTTCTATCCCCCGTTTAATTAACTTCGGGCACTTTAGTGGTAAATACTTCTGCAAACAGAAAAATGTTATTTCTCTATTTTACAATCAGCTATGAAGTAATATTTTATGATAGGTAAGCAGATTTTAGACAACCTTCAATACAAATGCTAATTTTCCAAGTCTTGCAAATTTTCTGATGCACATAAAAAACTCATGGTTCCAGCAATTAAAATTACATACCTGTGCTTATGTCGAGGAATTCAAAGAAAGTTGTATTTTTAACGAAGCCTTGATTTGCCAAGATAGGCTTAAAGTGACAGGATTTCTAAGATTATTGTGGGCTCCAAAATACTGTGGCTCGTACCAGGTATAGGTTCGGAAACTTACGACTCACTACGGATTTGTGATGCCTCAGCGAGCACAGCCAGGTAGAAAGGATACATATATATATATATATATATATATATATATATGGGGGAGTGGCAGAACTGCCATTTCAGAGGGAAAACCATATTGTGTCACCAATACTACATGTAGTTTTCACAAGCAAACATTATACTTGGAAAAGTTTTTGTCCGGAACATCATTCCGAATGAGTGTTTAAAGATTAGAAACCAAATAATTAAGTGTATGATTGGAAGGTATGAGTAATGCTATTGTGGTGTTTTGTAAACAACATAAGAGGAAATATTTAAAGTCAGCAAATATTAGTTCCAAATGTAAGAGACTAAAGAAGTAGCACAAATGGAAAGCTTTTAAAAGTGCNTACATGTAGTTTTCACAAGCAAACATTATACTTGGAAAAGTTTTTGTCCGGAACATCATTCCGAATGAGTGTTTAAATATTAGTTCCAAATGTAAGAGACTAAAGAAGTAGCACAAATGGAAAGCTTTTAAAAGTGCGTGCTGTAATTCAATGGGTTTATTCCTCAAGAGCAGCTTAACTGTTTAATAAGTTAGAATATTTTAAAATGTAAACCGTACCCAGGGCAGCTAAGCAAGACTTTTTACAGCACAGTAGTGCCAAGCGAGGAAGCATAGTGGTAAACTGAAGGACTCTCATTCATATCTATGTTTTTTATATTTAAATAACTGTGAGTATGATAACTTATGTGCATTAAAATTATGAAGATACATATATGTGTACCATTACTAACTTGTTGGGTTGTCATGGTCTCAGGATCGGGGAGAAGTAAGGTTAGATTTACGGTAACAGGTGTTGTGGTATTGTAGAGATGAAAAAATGGTGCCAGAGTATGAGATACTCATCCAGGGATAGGCCGTTCGCCCACGTGGCTTCTCCTGAGTTCACCCCACGATGAGGTGACATCGTCAATAATGTTGTAGAACCTGTCTTTGCCTACCTATGAGGGTGTAGGCCCCCTTATACACCTTTAATTATCATGTGAGACTGTTAAGCGGCCGTCTTACACGCCAAAAACACCATAAAGCCATTATCGGTAGTTGCGGTGCTTCAGTGGGTAGAAGACCCAAAAGACAGGTTAAGCGGTCGTGAAGCAACCGATAGTGAAATAACACAATGAATTACTTGTACTGATTTTACTCACTATATATTCCCTCCTGAGAGGCACTTACACAGGTCTAGCGGTAAGGCGCACTAGCAGCCGATACAAAACAAAAGGCACGTGGCTAATGGAAATAATTACGGTAAATTACACCCCCGGCGCGTCTCAAACTGGCAGGGCTGAGAGTGGCCGGGCCCCCAGGCTATGCAAATAAATGGAGTTAGTAAAGTTTTAGAATGAAATAAGTTACTATTGATATACTAAAGCTCGATGCAAGATATTGAAGTGCCCGGGGACGCGTGGTGCACGTCCACTCTCAGCTCATGCAGAACCAACTGAACGAGCATGGCGGGCCCTCGTGGTAGCGAAGGGGTGGTGCACTCTGGTGCATGTCACCGACGTAGGAGTCATGGAGGGGATGACCACCACATTCAGGCTGACTGCCCCCAGTAGAGGGCACATCGAAGCTGCGCTGGTGTAGTGGGACAAACGGGCTAAGGGAGGAGGGATGGTCCAAACTTTAAATCATTGATCGAATAAAATATTAGCATATGTATCAAGTAAAGAAATTTTATAAGGTTTATTTACATAGTATAATCCTATATGTAATGCTTATCTTGAATGTTTTCTTATATGTATTTTTTTGGTAAGTTTGAAAAGATAATCGAATGTTACTGTGTACGCTTGCAAACACATCATTTTGGTTTTTATTATTGTTTTGAGAGTGTACACTCTATGGTTACAGCTACATGTGAAATCGTTATAACCTATGATTCTTTTGTATCTAAACCATTTTTGTTGTAATTTTTAAGGAGATTATATGAAAATAATTTGATTTTATATACGTAATTAATTGTCAGAGACTTTGACGTTCTTGGTGTTTCATTGTACAGCACCACCAACTGTGACAACAAAGAGGAAAATGTTCAACAATTTCAAGTCACTCTCGTCTATAAATGCGGTACCTACTCAGGATTGTAGTGCATCAAGTGTCGGTTATTGTTATCTTTATATGCAAATGTTTAACTCATTGTTAAAAACCTATATGTAACAGTGACGAAAAAATTTAATGTATCAATTCAATAGTGTGTAGTTATCATTCGTCATGCTTAAATCTATGAAGACCAATTGTAACTCACAACTAAGTATTAAAAATTAATTTCCCAGTGTAGAGTGGTGTTTTTGGATGTTTTGCTTTTCACAGTAAAATCAAATAACATAACCAAATAGCTATGATTCTTGTTATAAATTTTACGTAAATGCAAGACCGTAAAATTATAGCGAATAGTTTTTGCAGACATTTTTTTTTCTATTAATATATCTAAAGTTTTTAATTTTATGCCGCATCATGTAATACTTGCAGCAGACAGGTAGTCATAATTTTTGCGATGATTGTTTTAATTTAACTCACAAATGTATATATCAAAGAGCATGATCAAAATTTAGCCATTTTTTCTGTACACATGGAAAAAACAAAGCTACAAAGAAAAATAAAACTGGGCAGGTGAAAAGGTAACAAAAGTTATTTGAACTAATATACTTCTAATCCTAGAAATATTATTAAATATTAAAATCAAGGTGGTGTATGCCAAATCTGTTGAAGTTATATATTTTGAAAATATTTTTTAATGTAGTCTATTTCTATGTACGTCATTTTGTGACTGGCATTATGTTTTAAAGGATTCAATTATTTTTCAGACGTGGCCTTTTCTTCAGTGTGAAAATTTAGTGGTCATACATAGTAAGACACTGAAATGCCATTAAGCAAAAACAACTACACAAGNTTTCTTCAGTGTGAAAATTTAGTGGTCATACATAGTAAGACACTGAAATGCCATTAAGCAAAAACAACTACACAAGTCATGAAAAAAAATATCCATGAAAATGTCAAAGACTAGCAAACCGGCCCAGCTTCGCACGGGTACAATTGAGTTTTACAGTGATACACTAATAAATAAATTGGGAAAAGACAATTCATTTATGTGAAAATAGAATTATAAAATTATACTACGTTGGCCTAGGTTTCTAACTGATTATGGCAACCCAAAAGGAAAGAAATATTTATTACCCGATAGCCAAGAAGTAGGGTATTGTTTATGGAGTGTATCTGTGCAACTATCGTGTAGTTACCACATTTCCGCTTTCCAGCATCAATGTATGAAAATAAAAATGTGAGTTTCACCAAGTTGTAGCTTTAGAAATAAGTGTACCTAGGTACTACTTTTTTGTGCTTGGCTGAGGGATCTTAATGAATCATCAAAGTTAAGCAACATTCTCAGCAGCACACATTTGGATGGGTGACAGTTTAATGGCATAATATCTTAGCGCTTCCGGGCTTCGTAGGGCACGTTAAATATTTGGTCCCAGTTGTTATCAATTGATAGCAGTTGTTAAGCCATTTTAGAGGTCCTTGGGTGGCCTGATAAACTCTGACACTAGAGGAAAAAAATATTTTGGTCACGCTCCCAGCCGTTGCAGAATTACGTTTTGTTGTTATTCCACAGGAAACGTACAATTTTCCAGGATAAAAAGTATAATTTATTCTATTCCAGTACCTAAATTACGTACATACCAAATTTCATCAAAATCCGTTCAGCCGTTATGGAGCTGAGTTTGGTCACGTTCCCAGCCATTGCAGAATTACGTTTTGTTGTTATTCCACAAGACCCGTATAATTTACCAGGATAAAAGCATCGTATGTCCTATTCCAGGACCTAAAGTACCTACATTCAAATTTCATCAAAATCCCTTCAGCTGTTATGCAATAATGAGTGGCATTTATAAACGACTAAACACTCTTGGTCCTCACCGATTAATGCAGTAACCACAGAAGTGTGACAGAATGTACTGAAGAGGAAAAGGGGAAGAAAGCTAAAAATTTAGATACCAATTTGGAAAAGAATAAAAAAAAACCCGTATCTGTAAAAAAAAACTCAAACTTTTGAGTAGCAATATTGATATACTTAAATAAAATCTCCATAGAACAGTTATAACATCTTATTATATACGAGACATAACCTTGTTTATATGACAGCCTAAACATTTAATACCTATATAACTACTGGAAGGTTGCACCTTCAAAGGGCAGCAACCAGTGATATAAACCACTTTGAACTGATGTAGACGATTACTTATTATAAAAAACGGGAGACAGTTCCAAGTATCAGTATTCTTCTAGTAGTGCCAGATGAAATATGATGAAAAATACTGGGATTGTTGAAAACATGTTTTGCAGTCGAAAGAAATGGTAGAACCACCTCTTGGTATGTTAATACATGCACGCCCAGAGATAGAAAACTACATACCTAGAACTGAGAGTGAGCTGAAAGTAAGTACTTAACTGACGTCCTGCAAAAGGCATGCATTAGTCATATTCATACTTACAACAGGGTCCTCAGACATGCTTTCCGCACAGTGCCACCAAAAATATTTCCAACAACAGTGCTGGGGGTGGGAGTTTCTTTGAATGAGTCCCCCACCAGTAACCTCTGCATGTTATGGGCTACTATTCTTCAGACTACCCACCTGGATTAATTACAAACAGAATCTGCCAAAATTAATAACGTATACTTGAAACAGGCAGTATGTGAACTACACCAATGGATTTACTGATTTGTATTCCTAACTATTTAATATGTGATAAATTAATGCAAGGTAATTAGACAAAAATTTGTATTACAGAGAAAGCAAAAAATATGTACCTCTTTTACATTTCCCTGCTGATGTCTTCTCAGGCTTTATGAATAAATATGAGACACTATCAGAACAAACAATCCGCACTACGATTCCGTGTTGTTCTGATCTCAAATTGTGGTTCATTGACTGTCTGGAAGGAAATTCTGCACTAGGGCCGGCCTGACTAACTGTACTAATTGCTGATGAGGGTTTATGGTTTTATGACCCTGCTTTAAGGGGCTGCAGACAGAATAACTGAGATGGCCTCCAAGCGCTTACTTTCCATTGGGTTTGTCCAGGATGGCTCGGCATGGTGAAGTCAGTGAGCACTGATGTGCATGATGTTCAAACATAATGGTAGATGAACATCAACATATATATATATATATATTTAATTTCCACCTCATGGGGCACCTCACGAAATAGGGCCTGGGATAAAGTACACCCCTTACCCCCCATCCATATTTTCAGTATGGGCCTGTTATTATGAATGAAAGCAGATATCTTTACTGGCAAGAGCACAATCATGGAAAATATTTTCAGTATACTAAAAATGTATGGCACTTCATTTTCAGAAATTTCCATTTGTGCATTTCAAGCAGAGTTAGCTCACACTGCAACTGTGAAAATTTTATTAAATTACAATGACAGAAACCAAACCAGAATTAACTAACTTTGTGTAGCTAAAATAAATTAGTTCACATATTTTGGCCCGATATATTTAGTCCAATTTAACTATCACTTACTTTCCTTAAAAAAATTGGTTGCTTCCACTTATTGAGTTTATGTATTGATATAATCGTGATAATGTTTGCATGTGATAATTAGTCCCCTGTTAATACTAGAATCAATTTACAGATTTTTCATGCTCGTAAGTGACTAGCCCATCAAAATTCTACTAACAATGTTAGTATGACAATACTTTATTTTATAGACATTTTTTATATAAGATAGCACACATTTTTAATAACATTTTGGCTGAACACAGGAGTTTTTGAAACACTGGAAATTAAACGTTTTATTGTAACACATTAAGACGTTATTCATGGGCATGAGAACTTGTACTCCAAGGAATGCAACAGCATTAATCAAAAATTAACTTATTTAAAATGAAATATTCTCAGATTCTTTTTAATGCTTTATAGTTAAAATTTTTGTCCCTCTCACGTGTTGGTATTTCATTATTAAATAGTTCAGTATGCAGATTTTTAAAGTATGTTAATGCAAACCATTTAAATATTACATTAATTAGGGCGAATAGCAAAAGGGTTTTGCAGACTTAAGACAAAATTCCTTTATGTTTAACGTCTTTCTCTCCAAATTCTTTCCACTTTCTGGCATGTAGTCCTGATGATGTCATACCCTGGCCCGCATGGTAGGGACCGCATTTGGAAAATCAANTTTAACGTCTTTCTCTCCAAATTCTTTCCACTTTCTGGCATGTAGTCCTGATGATGTCATACCCTGGCCCGCATGGTAGGGACCGCATTTGGAAAATCAAAAGAGCTCACCACGTCTTCTTCCTACCACGGCTTTGGATGCAGCAAAATTCCTGCATTATTTAAACAATTTAACTCGAATAAAAATATTCATCAGTGAAACAAACGTCAATAAATGACGCCAAGAGTTACTTAAACTTTAACATGATGTAAAAGATAATATCAGAAGTTATTAAAAAAACAATTAAAAAATAAATATTTTTTTTTTAGAAATGTGTTTTGAAACACATGATGTGGGCAGNGAAGTTATTAAAAAAACAATTAAAAAATAAATATTTTTTTTTTAGAAATGTGTTTTGAAACACATGATGTGGGCAGTTTTCAAATAAAGGAAATAAATTAGTTAAAAGTTCACCTGCTCTGAAGCTACAACAGAGAGTAATTACTAAAATATAGATAGAAAAATCGAGGGTTACTTACCAAATTAAGTCTGCATTTTACCTCAGACATCTAAATGAAATAAAAGCAATTTTTTTGTGTTTCCAAAAGTAATGACTTGTATCCACTAGATTTTTATTTTTTTATTTANGAAGTTATTAAAAAAACAATTAAAAAATAAATATTTTTTTTTTAGAAATGTGTTTTGAAACACATGATGTGGGCAGGTTTCAAATAAAGGAAATAAATTAGTTAAAAGTTCACCTGCTCTGAAGCTACAACAGAGAGTAATTACTAAAATATAGATAGAAAAATCGAGGGTTACTTACCAAATTAAGTCTGCATTTTACCTCAGACATCTGAATGAAATAAAAGCAATTTTTTTGTGTTTCCAAAAGTAATGACTTGTATCCACTAGATTTTTATTTTTTTATTTATGTGGCTGGTACCTACTGAGCCAACTGATTATAGCTTTCTCCCATATCCTATGGTTTGGCATCAATACTGCAAATATAAACATTATTAAATATAAAATAAAAATTTATTTCACTGTATTATTTACAAATTTTTAACCAATTCAAATAAAGGGGATTGTAATCTAGACACTTTGATACGAAACACATGGGATACCCACAAACATTTTTAAAATTATGGCAGTTTCAAATATTCTTCAATATAGGAGAAGAAAATGTTGAATTAGGTTCCATAAAATTATCATACTCCATTTTTTGCAGTATTTCTTTGAAAAATGTGGCAGATTACTTAAACAATAATTTTACACGTGATTTCCTGGTCATAGTATTTGGATAGTTAAGTTGTACAATAAAGTAATTTCAGATATTCAATTCCTCAATGTGCTTTATATTTCCAAGTATTTAACTGTATGCAAAGTTCTTTCTTTGTATGCTAAACTCATCTTATATTCATTACCTGAGTAATAACAAAATAATTATGTAAGCACAACAGAAGCAAAAAGTGTTATGTTTGAAGGGTATTTCTAGCCTCCCTTATCTGATGACTTTACCAGAAAAACATTGACACATGTATTCAGATAATACGTATCGATTGCAACACTGTCCCCACAGTGTAAGCGTGTGTTTTAGCATTAAATTAGTAGAACTTCTAATATAGGCAAGATAAGGAAGACTGCCTTTCAAAAAGTCAGGTATTTTTATTTGCTGTTGATCAGTCTGTTTTAAATATCATTGTCTGTATTATCGGCAGTGTTCCATGCTATGAATCGGTAAGCTTGTAAGTCAGAAACTAGTTTACTTGTTTGATAGAAATATGCTACATTATTAAATGAATAAAACCTGGTTTTTGAAGTGTAAAAACTATGTTAGGATTTATAAATTTAAATGTAATTTCAAATCATTTCTAATCCACCTTAAACTCTCTTTCCCCTAACGGACTCGCTAATAATTTAAAATTTAATAAATATTTAAAATTGACCATGACTTTGCAAATACTTCAAAATCAAAATTTTCAAAACTTTATTTTAGATTACAGCTCTTCTGGAATAACTATGCAACTAAGTGTTTTCATTTTATGACATGGTTATGACAATGTAATTTTTTAAAGGTAAGTTCTCTTAGCACTTAGCTGCAAACCATTATCGCAAAAAGTCATCTCCAGATGACAGCCAGAAAACTGGAGATCCTCATTTCTTAGAAAGCTCTAAACCAGCAAATAGAAGTCTCATAGTAGAAATGGAAGCAGTAACAGGAAGTGAAGGCCATGACCACCATAAAGTTTAACTGCAAGGGAACTGAGAGTAAATAGGAAATAGCTGGAACCCTTTAAATCACATAATCATGAAACACGAAAAATTGACTTCACAAAAACGGACACAGCAAACACAACTCACAATAACATATCATACTGTAGCATTCTGTACTCACCAAATTTGAGGGTAATGTGAAAAATTACAAAAATGAAAAGCAAGGAAACTAAGTGCCTGCAAAAATCTCCCCCAAAATGGGGGCAAACACTTAACATGTCATAGCTGCTTGAAGGCACCTTTAAAAGTCCTCCGAAAGGTGATTAAAATGGCAAGTAAAGAAGCATAATGGCGCATACAAAGTACTTACAAAAATTAGTTCATGCATTGTTCCTTGAGTGCATGGGCGGTACCAAAAAAGCGCAAAGATGTTTGCATAAGTGAGGTACTATCGGAAAATTATCTGGCATCTTGTGTTGTTATCAAGATTGGGGACATGTAGAAAGTACACGAACAATGGACTGCGTCCTAGCGAAAATGCAAGCATAGCAGTGTACATCTGGTGCAACTGCAAATGTACTGCAAAAAACGATGGAGCACCAAGTCATGCCAGGAAGCGATGTTAACTCTGTACTAACTTCCAACATATGAAAACCTAAGTGAAAATAATTTTTAATTAACAAAATCACCCTTAAATTAAAATTAAATCAATTTAACTCTAGCATCCCCATACACTGACACCATTAAATATGACAAATTCAAAAGACAGTAAACCTTGATTATAGCTGGCCCTATTAAAGCAGATGTCTCTTATAATGGATGCATGGTTGTTACGCTTTATGACTCACGCCATCGCCAGCCGAGCAACAATATCTGGAATTCCACGAATATGAAGTCAGGCACAGTGCCTCTAGTTCTATTGCGATCAGTATTTGTTAGATATTTGTGGTGCACTTATTCGCTTCTATCAAATATTGTTTTGTTTGTGTTCTGTGTTTTGCATAAAATTTAATTGTTCAGTTCTTAGTGATAGTGTTTTAATTTTAGTCCATTTTTAAGAATTTTGATTAAGTCATGTCAGTGAGTAAGGCTAGTAAAGGACAGAACGCAAGTGTAAAATGCCCAGTATTCATGATAAAATGTCAGTGATAGAAAAACTTGAGAAATGAGCATCAGTTGTCTAGCATTTGTGCAGGGTATGGAATTGCAAAACAAACAGTATCGGACTTTAAAAAACCCCAAAAGTGACATTCGTTACTTTGTTCTTAAGTTAAATGTAGAAAAGGAAAGAGTGTAGTTAAACGTATGCAGATGCTTTTTTATGTACCATTGTATGATGTGGTCTACAAGTGGTTCTCTCAACTTCGTTCATCTGGGATGGCCGTTCGAGGAATTGAAATTCAAGCAGTTGCTGTAAGACTGGCCAAACAAAACAGATGGGACTTGAACAATTTAAAGCAAGCTCTGGTTGGTTATTCAGATTTTGACATCACAATATTTCCAACAAGATGAATTGTGGAGAAATTATTAGTGGTGATTTTGAAGCTATTGAGCCTTTTAGAAAAAAAGCTAAACAATTTGATTACACATGAGGGATATAAGTTGAGAAAAATTTACAGTTTTGACGAGACACTGGTTTATTTTGGAGAACTCTACCTGACAATACACAAGATTCAAAAGCCGAGAAAACAATACCTGGAAAAAAATTTATTAAGAAGCATGTTTCAGCTTTGTTGTGCGCCAATGCAGATGGCAGTCATAAGCTTAAAAATGTTATTGTTAGTAAAACCAAAAAACCAATGGCATTAAAAGTTTTGATGGATTATCTACTAGTTCACCATTACAGTTCCCACAATGCATAGTTTACAACTGAAATAACACATAATTGGTTTCATACAAAAGCCATACTAGAAATTAGAAATCACAAAATTTTAAAATTTAAAATTTTAGTAGATAAAGTAGATGCTTTGGTTATTTTTGATAATGCACCAGTCCACTCTGATGTTGATAAACTCTGCTATTGAGACAAGAAGATAAAGTGTATGTTCTTGCCAGCACACGTCAGCGTTTCAGCCCATGAGCCAAGGTGTGATTTACACTGCAAAGCAACTTTATAAATAAATTTCTAATGAAATCTTAGAAGATGATGAAACAGCTGCTGGTGAAGAAGACAGAAAGGGGACAACAGATTCTCTAAAATTTTAAGTTCTACAACATTTTATCCATGATTTACAACTTTGTCAAACTCATGGGAAAAAAAGTTTAAAGAAGGAACTCCAGAAATTGCAGATTGTGAGACAGAAGACTTCTGTGAATCCCATCAAAGAGGAGGGGATGAAGGAATTTCNAAACTCCAGAAATTGCAGATTGTGAGACAGAAGACTTCTGTGAATCCCATCAAAGAGGAGGGGATGAAGGAATTTCCTTGGAGGATGTGGAGATCTAGCTTGATGAAGATGAACCTGCCTCCCAAATCTTAAGTGAAGAGGAAATTATTGACAGTGTAACTGGAGTAGCAGACTCTTCGGAGGACGAGGAAGAAGCGGCAGGAGACAATACATAGCCCATAAAGAGAGTGAGTGCAGTGAAAGATCACTTGAAATTTATTATTCAGGTTGAACAATCAACAAATGGAAATGTCTTTGCTTATTATGAACCCTTGTGGCACCTTCGTGAGTTACTGGTCAAAGAAATAAATAACAAGCAATCACAATAGAAAATCAGTTTTTCANACCCTTGTGGCACCTTCGTGAGTTACTGGTCAAAGAAATAAATAACAAGCAATCACAATAGAAAATCAGTTTTTCAAACTAGTTAACACAGACAATCTTGAATCAAATACTCCTTGTTCTAAAGAATAGTACAGCAAAGTGCAGTATGTACTTAAGTGTAGGGTTCTTTTCATCCTCAGATTGTCAAAATACTGTGCTGTACACTGTTCAGCAAATAACATTTGAGTATAATGTAGTTTTTTAGTAGTGTAGTGAATTTTTAATTTGTAAACTTTAGAAGCTTGTTTTTGTTATAATGTATATGATTTTACTATGTAAAATAAACACGTTTTATATCTATTTCCATTGTTTCATTTATGTAAATACAATATTTTAAGACTTATTTGAAAGAAACCAGACTTTTGTTAAAACGGACAAACTTCAGCCCCAGTTAGTCCGTTATAATGGAGTGTAATGTAAATGGATTTAGGTAAAACTTTAAAAAGTATTTGCCGAAAAATTTTGGAACAATTTTAAAAAGGCAGATTGCAAATATACTTTTCTGGTTTATGCGACCATATTAAGTAAATTTGGCTAATGTATGAGTAAATTTGGCAATTTTATGTGTGGACAGTAAAAAGTAAATTTTATTACCTTACATATTATTTATACCTGTAGCAGTGGTAACTAAATATAACTTTTAAAATTTGTAGATTTGAATGATTTATATATCATATTTGAAAAAGCCTGTTATATTTTTAATGTTAATTTTTTTATAACATATCTGGAATTTGGTACAATTGGAAAATCACTCATAGCTATGCGTACAAGCTCACTTTCTGTTTTTCCTTTCCTTTATTATTGTGGTAATATATTTTAATACCTTTTGTCACCTCTCGTAGCCAGGGTAACAAACTCTATAGTAATTGGGACAAACTCGGAAATAATAAATAATAAACGTAATCTAGCCTTGATCATTTGTATAAAAGATAAATGAATATCATACAAAAAAAATTCCTGCAATAATACACAAAATATTAACCACTACTTTATCTAATGTTGTCTTTTAAAAGACTGCCACAATTATAAGTACTTCTAAATCATTATCCGGAATAACTGTATCTCAGATAAAACCCTACATAATATATATCTCAGCTGACGGTTCTAATATCAATAAAGCTAAAATAATTCTACTCGGAGCTCACTCTAACTTCCGAGATGCCTGCCACACCAGACACCTACCTGCAAGTTAATATAGTTCGTCGCACAATGTCACTCGCCCGTTATGTCCGTAGACACAACTTTGATGTCTCGCCGCTCAGCTCGGAGTCAGGAGGGAAAAGATGCTGTTCTTCCATGATTTTTCTATCAATATGAATGTATTTTTATAACTAATTTGTTTTATTTTTGGAAGTTTTTCATAAATGAATATTCACAGTAACAATTAGTTTCACTGCATTGGAACTTGATGTACTTTTTAAAATCGGAACCATTAGTTTTCTTTTCTTAGCGCATGCCTTCGGACAGCCTCTGTGACAGTTACCTTGGACGTTAGCTGCAAGCCTTAAAATTCTTGGTTCAAATATTGGTGACAACATAGCAGTGCGGTTGTAACTAATCTTTTTAAGTTTAGGGTAAATGTAATTCGCTCCCCAGGTTGCAAAAGTCTTTAAGGGGGAGCGACAAAAACCATTGTGGTGTTATAATTTTTTCATTCATAAATGCATTTAACGTTCCCTATTGAGATTTCTTCTTCGACAAGCCGTAGTATATCACTTAAATAATTAAGTTACCGTAGTATCATGTTTGCCATGTGGAATACATGGGAATTAACTATTTATAACCTTCTGACAATCACTACAGACGTGATATTAGTACANTGTTTGCCATGTGGAATACATGGGAATTAACTATTTATAACCTTCTGACAATCACTACAGACGTGATATTAGTACAAGAAGTCTAAGTCTAAAATATATTTAAACAATGTTCTATGCCATGAAAATGTCACATTTACAAAAATCTAATCAAAAACATAAATAATTGCAAAAAAAATTTGTAAGTCCAAGGCTGCGTCCAACTCACCCCCTTCAGTTAGGACAGCAAAATGCACTTACTTAACATTTTAAAAAGACCTTCCATTTTTTATATATTTGAAAAGAATTGTAATACAGCACACTGAATTAATTATAAAAGACACTACCGTATTTGCATTACGTAAATGACACTTCCACAAATGGATTTGTGAGAAAGGACTATAACAATTTCGTCTCAGATAATTGCATAGTTTCTGTAGTGTGTAGTCACTATGTACTGAAATTATGCAGTACATCCTTGTAATGATGGTACGCACCATTATTCCGATGTGTCAGTTGTTATGGTATTATTCCGTAAGGAAAAAGTCAACAAACCNGTAATGATGGTACGCACCATTATTCCGATGTGTCAGTTGTTATGGTATTATTCCGTAAGGAAAAAGTCAACAAACCATATTTAATACCGTAAATTTAAAATGGTGCTCATTGTTACAACTCTGTATTATTTTAAGGGGTTCTTTAATATTATTAACTATAAGTACATAACTAATTATTTATATACTGTTGTAATATATGAATTTGTTAATGTTTATATTAAAAAAAAATGGCAAAGCATGGAACAAAACAGTGTGTCTAGTACACAGCTGAAACTGACAATAGTTTTCATTTTATTAAGCCGGTTGCAATATAAAAAGTTTTTTAATAGCTTGTTTACCTAATTTTCTAACTCACAATTTTCTTATATTCTAAATTTGTGTAATATTTACATTTTGCTTTCTTATAAGATAGAGCAGCATTTAGGATTTTTAAGTAATTAGAACATGTACACGATTTTTGAGCTGAGATGTTTACCCCAAAATGGCACTACGGGGCTTATAAGACACCGTCTGCATCAGTTCCAACATGTAATTAATTACAGAGACAACTATATCAACTTTGGTTTTTTAAATAGGAAAATACTGATTTCACCNTGTTCCAACATGTAATTAATTACAGAGACAACTATATCAACTTTGGTTTTTTAAATAGGAAAATACTGATTTCACCCAATAACAGAACATGTTATTAGCTGCAAGTTCAGTGACGTGATTATTTTGAAAATCTGACTAGCACTTTTTGAGATATAAGGGAGTTTTCATAAGTGTATCCAAGACAATGAACGGAAAAAACAAAGGCATGAACGTGCTCTGTCTATTGCAAAATACGATCTATTCCAAGGTTTNTCCAAGACAATGAACGGAAAAAACAAAGGCATGAACGTGCTCTGTCTATTGCAAAATACGATCTATTCCAAGGTTTTGACGCTTTGGTTGCATTGGTTTGGACTGTGAAACAGACACGATTGCTCGTAATATTAATTGTAATCAAACAATGCACATCAAATNTGTTGCATTGGTTTGGACTGTGAAACAGACACGATTGCTCGTAATATTAATTGTAATCAAACAATGCACATCAAATTAAAAACACATTTTACTTGTCGGTAACATCAATAACAACACAAACAAACAACTTTTCGCATGCGCATTGTCTAGAACAATTACTGTATGGGACATGGAAAATGCACATGTGTCATTACGTATTTATAGTCCTATACAACAGTAGCTAGTAGGTAGTTGTCGAGCAACAATATCCCTAATAACATCNTGTCATTACGTATTTATAGTCCTATACAACAGTAGCTAGTAGGTAGTTGTCGAGCAACAATATCCCTAATAACATCGATAATAACCACTAATAAAGGTTCCAGAATGTTGTAATCAGGTAGTCTGGGAGAAGTGACTGGTTATTCTTGTCTCGCATGTCCATGTTCAATTACTAGTATGTCTATATTGTGCTTACTTCATCATGTGCTCGAAAAGACCACCATCAACTGTAATGAACATATCCAGTTGTTTGGCAGGAGACAACACGTAGGTAACCATTGCCCTTGATAGCATAGTACATGCTTCAACAATGCGGTGATTTAAATCATCTGGAGTCATTGGGACTTGTTGGTAAACTTTTTCCTTTACTGTATCCTAAAGATAAAAGTCTAAAGGAGTCAAGGCAGGTGAACGTGCTGGCCATGCGATAATGCCTCTGCGCCCAAACCACCGGTCCTGAAAAAGGTTGTTGAGTGTGTTTGTAGCTACAAGTGAGTTGTGTGCAGGACACCCATCATGCTGGTACCACATACACTGGCGTATTTCCAAAGGAACATCTTCAAGGAGAGCAGGAAGCACTTCCAAAATAAATTCTGCGTATTTGTTGCCATTTAATAAACCCTCAATGAAGTAGGGACGGATCAAAAACTCACCGATCAACTCACACCACACATTCACACTCTGCTGGCTCTGGTGTTCCACCTCCTTGAGCTAGCGCGGGTTCTCAGTTGAACAGTAATGCATATTCCTCAAGTTGATGCGGCTGCAGTGGCTGAGTGGTTAGACTTCTTGCCTCTCACCAAGACGAACAGGGTTCAATCCCAGACTGGGTCACTCCTGGATTTTCGCTAATGGGAATCGAGTTGGACGATGCCGCTGGTCGACAGGTTTTCTCAGCGATCTCCAATTTCCCCCGCCCCTGCATTCTAGCGCTGTTCCATTCTCACCTCATTTAACCGTCATAATNGCGCTGTTCCATTCTCACCTCATTTAACCGTCATAATCTCTCAAGACCTCGTTGTTAAGAGCCACCCAAATCTCTCAACTCAACACAACTCAAGTTCACATTGTCATGGTTGTAAAATGTGGCTTCGTCAGTGAAAAGAACTCACTGGATAAATTGTCTATTGTCCCACATTTTCAAGCGAATAGCACGACAAACTTCAACTCTCCTCACATAAACATATTCATCTAGTTGCTGATGAAGTGATACATGGTATGGATGAAATCTGTACCATTGTAGAATGTGAACAACACTTGCCTGGCCTATTCCCAAGCCCTTCACAAGTTCCGTTGTGCTCACATGTGTATTGTGGGCAGCTGCCGTGAGAATGACGGTTGCCTGTGTTTCCCATGTTGCTGGTCTGTGTCTGCTTCTCACCAGAGTATTCCATTTTGCACCTACTAATAGTTTCCTGCAAAATCTTAACAACTTTTTTCGCAACGGACACTAGTAACGGATACCTCTCTGCGTATAACGCTACTGCTGCTGTCACATTTTGTTT
>NQII01000175.1:1390513-1437971 GCA_002778355.1 Clitarchus hookeri | reverse complement strand
GCATTTACTACAGGTCCCGCGCTGGCTTAATCCGGCACTGCATGTTCCCTCTTCGAGGCCGCCACCGTGTGATACGACCACATTACTAATACCCGGGTACTTGTGCCCCAAGAAACCACATCATACTATTAGACCTAATTGAGTATTAAGTAAATAAAAGTTCAAATAAATCCCATATAAATATATGGTGTATGAAACTTATAATGTTGGTTGGTAGAAGGATATTGAACCGATGATAAGGTCTTATAGCGTTTCATTATTTGCTCTCTACTAAACAAAAAATTTTAATTTTGTAAAAAAAAATTAAATTCAATAAATTAAAAATTTAAATAAAACTATTAACCAGGTTTATTTCGTTCGCTTTAGTAAATGTTTTAAAAAAATATCACCTTTTCAGTGTTTAAGACTGTCGTACATTATTTCTTTCATACAAGGTTTTAGGGAACAGACAAATATAACAATACTATAAAAAAAGAATAATGAGTATTGTACATTTTAACTAAATAATTAAGGGCAACATCCGAGCGGAAAAGTAACACAACAATTTATTATAATAATATTTACACTTTACAGCAAACACAAATTACATTATAAACAGAACGTAACAAATGTAAACAATTCATGCAGCATATTTTGTGGGAATAGACGTTTCAGAATTTCCTTAAAGATTAATAAATACATAATTAAATACTGACAAAATTAAGATATTTCCACTTAGACTATCTAAAAAAACCAACGAAATTTTTTTTCAATATAAGCTCAATAAGGAAGGCTCAAAGAGAAGTATGGCAATAAAGTATTAAAAAGTACAATCCCATTTGAAATACACATTATCATACAACTTTTAACAAACAGCGTAAAATTAACTATACTTGGTTTTAGAAATTTGGAACAAGTGTTAAATATGCTACAAAGATTTTAAAATAGCATGCAATATAATTAAAGATGGTAGTATCACAGTAAATATCAATTACCGTAGAAAATAGTTAAATATTCTTAAAGTATGCAAAAGGCACAAACCAGGCTTCAAGAAAAACCACTTACACAGCGCATAACTCTTGCTGTTTCTGTGTCCGGAAAAACTTTCGACCGCAGTGCAAATTGTGGCATATGTGCATTGTGGAAGGTTTTAGCTTTATTTNACTTTCGACTGCAGTGCAAATTGTGGCATATGTGCATTGTGGAAGGTTTTAGCTTTATTTTGGTGTTGGTGTCATGTGTGTACTTTCGCTGGTTCGAGCTCAGATGTGGTTTCAATTTCATTAACTTATTGTCAATTTGCGTATATTTTGTTGCAGGGTAGTTTCTTATTTTTCTTGCAAGAATTCTTTATTTAGTAGTTATATTAAAATGTAGACTATATTCTTGCAGGAAGTGCTTTCATTTTTAGTGTAGCATTACCGTGAGTACTGTAAAAAAAAACATGAACTTGCTGTTTCGTCACTCGCCAGGCTGCATTTCTTGGCACCTTAATTTTGCGCGCAAGTATTTGCATTTCGGTGTCCGGAAAAACTTTCGACCGCAGTGCAAATTGTGGCATATGTGCGATGTTGTGGAAGGTTTCCGCTTTATTTCGGTGTTGGTGTCATGTGTGTACTTTCCCTAGTTCGATCTCAGATGTGGTTTCAATTTAATTATCGTATTGAAAAATTGAGTATATTTTGTTGCAGTGTAGTTTTTATTTTTCTTGCAAGAATTCTTTATTTAGTAGTTATATTAAAATTTAGACTTTAATCTTGCAGGAAGTACTTTTATTTTTAGTGTAGCATTACCGTGAGTACTGTAAAAAAAATCATGAACTTTGCTGTTTCGTCACTCGCCAAGCTGCATTTCTTGGCACCCTAATTTTGCGCGCAATTATTTGCATTTCGGTGTACGGAAAAACTTTCGACCGCAGTGCAAATTGTGGCATATGTGCGATGTTGTGGAAGGTTTCCGCTTTATTTCGGTGTTGGTGTCATGTGTGTACTTTCCCTGGTTCGAGCTCAGATGTGGTTTCAATTTCATTAACTTATTGTCAATTTGCGTATATTTTGTTGCAGTGTCGTTAACTTCATTACTTTCCATGCAGTTAAAAATAATTATTTGTCCACTGTGGTGATTTGCAGCAAATTGATTTTATTTTAATAATATATTTATTACTTTTTAACCAAATTTGGCAGATGTTTTCATTTCGGATAGTATATGTTTTACGCATCAGGTATGCCGCCATGTTTTTTCTGTTTTGCGGTTGCAGTCCAAGTCCACGTTCTTGACCATGGTCATATAAACTCCTAACCTGCCACTCAAAACAAATAAGTAAAAGGAAAAAATAACAATTTTGGACCAAACTGTGGTAACAACCAACATTATAAATCTTAAATTAAAAAAAAATTAACTTAATTTGCCTGATAGAAAATGTTCGGGGCAGCTACTGTTGTACTCCAGTGCGAGTCATGTAGAGTCGACAGCTTTTTTGTATCCAAAGTGACTTCATTCTTTTTAACAGTATATTTTTGCCAACATCAAAATTACCTTAAACCTTTAGAAAGATTTGTTTGTAGCCCTATCATCTGTATTGATTGAAGCACGCGCAAACAGAAAACATGTCCTTCTAAACCACTGCACTGTACAAATATAACCAATTACATTGTTTTCGCAAATAAGATTAGCTTTTTAAAAAAAAATATTCAGGACAACTTTGGCGTTAAACAAATTTATTTCTGGTAATAAAGTCTTTGAAATCATATTCTGGATTTTTAGTTTAATATGATGCAACCAATACAGACAATGCTTTCTAACAGCTCATTTTAATCTTCATACATCCTGCCAAAACTTGGCGAATACACTACACTCGCTGCACAAACATCGTTACAAATCACTCAATTCCACGTGCAAATTTACACCGACCTACACCGAAGGAGAAATCTGGTGTAGCTGCACAGCCCAGCACTGCACAACATTGCAATGCACAGCACAGCACTACTTTGCAACACAGGCAATGATTGAGAGAAACGAAGCAATTTTTGCTTGCCGCATTTTAGAAAATTCATCGATGGAACCACCAGTAGTTAATACACCGGTGTACACTGGTTGATGCATTTTTCGAACATCAGATTGATTTAGCCTAACTCTGTTGGACTTGCCTGCATCCGACCAAACAAATTTGCATCACTTATCCACTTCTGGTGAAGCAGTGTCAGTATCACCAACCAAACAATACAGAACATAGTGAAAGCATAAAAAGGGTCAGTATCATAAGCCAATCCGTCCACTGTGCTAACCTTTTGTGGTGCGATAGAAAACAATTAACCTTGGTAATGTGTCAACCGTTTAAACAATCTTATCCTCCTCAGTGCATCACACCATGGGAATGCACACCAAGGCATGAAGGGCAATTCACATTTAAGCATTGCGAAGAAGTTAGCGCTTCTGAAACATTCCATTATTACCTAGATTTACTAAGTGTTAGCTAACTACCAACCCCACACTGGCAACAGCTTGTGTGCTACAGAGAAGGCACAGACATTATTACATGTTAACGCTATGTATATAGTGCACATCAATGGTGCATACCAATGAATGTGTGGGTGATGGAAACTGGCGGTGACTACAAATGCCAGGCATGTCTGATGAACTATGTTTGTAATGAATAAGTACGAACGGCAGTAACAACCAACAGTCACACTGCTTCATTCACCATTCCACTACCGCAATTCACAACATGTACGACTCGATAGGAACCACCACAGAACAGGCAACTGGTACAGAAGGAAACTTCTCGAGAAAAACCAGAACAAAAGTAACACATCAGCATGATTTCAGTCACTACCTGTATATGTGAACGACATGAAATGTTACGCTCTTATCGACACGGCCTCATAATGAAGGTGCACAATTAGCTACTTCGAACAATAGTGGGGAAACCATGGGGGAAACAAGAATCTCGGTACACATACGCGACTTAGATACACTTAGATAACAGTCATCATCAACGAGCTTCTGGGGTCTCACAACGGAAGATCATCAGGCCTTTCTGGATGGCTGCACTAACCATCTACACAAAAATGGCATGTGCGAGGAAGAGTGGCCGAATTGCATAGGAGCGCAGTTAAATGCAGACGTGCGACAATGATGGCATTCAATAGCCCACTACAGTATGATATGGGTGTTTTTTCAATCGGCATTTAAATTCAGATACACGAGCATATTCTCGTCACTGAGAGCATGTAAACTTACAGTCCTTGACAGAAAATTTGTGCAGTAAACACCAACTGCATTTACTATGCGAAAAAAACAATCTGGTGCATCAATACCAAACGACCATGATGGAAACAGAAATTCTCGAGGATTTGGCTGGAATGGTTCCACTGGAACATTGCAGCTTAATAGCTTCGTTACTCTATAGTTCGTTTGACGAATTCATGTGCTCCATCATCATCCTGGATGGTATGAATACGTTAGGATCATGTCGACAACATGCTGCGGAACCCAATGTAGATGTTCAGCAGAAACAAGCAGAATACCGACGATGGTGTTCGAGATGATGTAGACTCACAAAGACAAAAGTAGTGATAGCTACAAAACCACTACAGAGAAGATGGGACTTATTGCCAAAGTAGGGGGCAAGGTCATGGGGTATAAGTCCAACAAACCACCATATGCATGCTGCAATTGCCCGAGTCAATAGTTCCACTAACATAGTGACTGTCCTGGCACAAAGAAGGACACAGTACCAGACCAGAACAACAGTTCACCATCTGCGGGAAATGAGAAAATGGGTAGGTCAGCCTGACATCATGTTCCCCGAATTGTTGCAATAACCCCAAACTTGATACCACAAATGTTTCTGCAGCAGCTCTATGCAGAACAAGCCCCACCCAATGGTTAGTTTATACAGATACCTGTATTTGTGAGTTACATGAAATGTGCACTTCTCGATGTAGCCTCATCTCATAAGTAAGAGCATAGCGACCTCATAATGAAGGTGTACAATTAGCTACATCAAACATTAGCGGGGAAAGTAAATGGAAAACAACAATCACTGCACACATACGAGACCTAGAGATACGCACCGTAGCACTCGTCATCAACAAGCTGGGAGAAAATGCAATTCTCAGTCTCCCATGGTTAACCTAATGGAACACAATCGTAGAGCAAACAGTGAGGCAGATACATTTTGGTACTAAAAAATATATAACCATTTACAACCTAGACCCCTGTCCTAGCAATGGTGAGCCCAACATCATGTTTGACGACATGGACACGAGTTACCACCTGCTTACCATGAAGCAGTACAACAACTGCGGAACAAGAGAGAGTATGTCCTTGTAGCAGTTGTTCCATTGTGGCACACAAAAATCGCAGAACACACAACTGAGATGGACAATCAAAACCAATTTGTATCCAGTCCGGATGTTACCTAGCTCACTAGATTAAACTAATNGTGGCACACAACTGAGATGGACAATCAAAACCAATTTGTATCCAGTCCGGATGTTACCTAGCTCACTAGATTAAACTAATCAGGGAACAAATATACAAGATTTTAGGGAAAGGCACCATATGGACCATAGAAAGCTGCTACAATTCTGCAATAAACTTAGCACCAAAAAAGGATGGTACCTGGCACTTCTGTGTGGATTTCTGGCACATCAACCAAGTTATAAAATCAGTACTGCCACCCCCACCCCCTCTATTTCTGTAAGATGCTTTGGGTATTCTTGAAAAAGCGAAAATCGTGTCCTCCTTGGATCTAAGGAATGGTTTTTGGCAAGTTCTAGTAAAACATGAGGACCGCCGCAAAACAGCCTTCGCCACACTAGATGGAAGGCAATTCCAGGTCTGTGCGAGCCCACCATACACCTTTAAAGCCATAATAGCCTGAGTCCTGGATGGTCTGGTAGGCGCTGTAATGCTTGCCTACCTATACGAAATCGTCATATGGTCCAAAACATGAGAAGAACATCTACACAACCTAGTCTTAGTGCTAGAATGAATCCCCATCAATAACCTAACATGCGCAAACCACAAGTGTCACCTGGGCAATATCCATCTAGACTTTCTAGGTCACGTTGTATATAAGGATGGAAATCAACCAAAAAGCGAAAAACTCAGGATTATAGAGGAATACAAGCAACCCCGCACTGGAAAATATCTGGAAACAGTTTGGCCTGCCTAATTGGCTGTGGGAGTGCATACACGATTTTGCAGTAATAGCATCACATCTCACAGCACTCATGTTGCCGGCTCGCAAGTTTCAGGAAATCAAGAACCGTTTAAGGGAGTGCAAGGTATTGGCATTCCATGACCCGTGTCGACATTTGTATGAACAAGGTTGAGAAATGGTCCTCTTCCAACAAGGCGACCAAGGCGAATTCTGTATAATTGATTATGGTTGCGCGAAGTTTGGGCCAACTGAAAGATGTTACATCAAAGAGAGGAAGTGCCTTATAGTAGTGTGGGCATTCAAGTGGTACTATCCATATCTGGAGTAGAAGCACTTCAGGCTCTGGAACGACAATCACCGTCTAGTGTGGCTGTACAAAACGTATGAAGTGTGCACCAAGCTGACCAGATTGTCATTGCTACTGTAGGCGTACGACTTCAATGTTGAGCACTACCTGGTGCGGAAAATCAATAATTGGCAGACCGGCTGTCATGGTCACCAGGCGACACGAACACTGTGTAAGATGAGGAACAGGAAGGGATGTACCTCCATCCACACAAGTCATGCAAGTGGCAATAAATCGGTTACACCCACCTGTGCCAACATCAATGTGACATCACCAATCATGCTAGATCAAATTCGCCATGCAGAGAATGATGTGCAAACCAAGATGGTACTAGGTGGTCTACAGTTGACAGAAGTCTGGAAACCAGGCTGAGTGGGAACAACACAGAATGTAAGATATATGCGCCAGCTTAGAAGTGCGCGGATGAACTACACTTCACCCATGGAAACCAGTTAGACAGACATCCCGGTGCAAAACAGACCACACGCAGCTCCTACGACATTTTTACTGGCCGGTGTATCGCACTACATACGAGACTATGTTCGCGAATGCATCCTGTGAAATCACTAAAACCACATATAGTAGACTGCCAACAACAGCCGAGAACACACAAGAAGCCTATCAAGACCGCCGCTCTCGACTTCATGTGCCCCCACCCCAAGACAGACACAGGGAAGCACTTTATTTTGGTAGTTACTGACCTCTTCTTCAGACCGAAGGAGACCTACGAGGTGCCTAATGCGCACATGCATTACATTGCCAAATTTATGGAGGTAGAATTATTTCCTCAGTGGGGATACCCATGGATGCTGCTGTCCAACTACGCGATCCATTTTACCACCCGGAAGTGGAGGGATCCAGTACAAAGTGGGGAGTCAGCCATCACAACATGCCAATTTTCCTTCCTTTTGCTAACCCCATGGAGCAAAAGAATCAAGATCTCAAGACACAACTATGCCTCTGTGTGGGTAAGGTACACATGTCATGGGCCGAGTACTTGCCCAGCAGACTCTTTACCCTGCATCGCCACATCAATGAGGCAACAGGTATGACACCAGCTGCTGTACTCCAAGGGTGTGAATTAGCACTCAGTGGCAAGTACAACTGCCTGAGGTTAGATAGCATCAGCAAGTCAGAAGGCAGTGCCACCAGTAAACCGCAGAGAGAAAACAAGCTCGCCGCAGCCCACATGCACCAAACAATGTACAATACCAGGTAGATGCCTGTCACCAAGAGCCCCCCTAACCGCACTCGTCCTTAAACTTAAGGTTGGACAAACTGTGGTTAACAAATAACACAACCGCCTAGTCATCTGATGGCACATCACTACCCCACCTGTTTGGCACAACAACACCTGGCATTTCGACGCCCCAAGGTAAGTGGGCAGCAGAAAAGAAACCACAGCTAATGATGACTCAGCAGCCGACACACCACAAGTAACATGTATTTATCCCACACCTGAAAGCGCCACGACATCAACTGTGGTGACGTCAAGAATCGAGACACCCAGCATCTGTCTGTAGTTCTAAAAACTTCGTGGACAAACCCGTCGATTCCAGTATGCTTGGGCATGATGGAGTAGTCCACCAGTGAATGGTGGCACTGCACATGATTGGTCTAGACTATGACTTGAGCTCAAACACACATCCCTCCCACGAGCATTTGTTTTGCCATACAATGCCAGAAGCCTCGGCCTAGTATCATGCCCCAACAGCCACAAGCGGCTCATACGATCACATTGGCCACACTTGACAGCTCTGTGATCCTGAAGTCAGTCATTAAGCACGCATACTTTAGAATAACACTATGCTGTCAGGATATAGCATGCGAGAAGGAATCACCAGGCAGAGTAGCACCTCTGATCAGGATTTCTACCCCCCTACAGCCGATGCCAGAGTGTTATCCGAGTGTGAGTGACTGCAAAGTTGCCCCTAAAGCAGAGCAGTGCATACTGTGCGCAACCCACGAGTGTATCAAGTGCTTAAAGTGTACGACATCAACACCAGGCTCGAGCTTCACTCGTGGCTTTAGTCAGCAGGCCTGCATAAATGTTAAAATGACACAGGGCACAAGGGTGTCGAGTGTCTATGTTGTGTTTCGATTTTTTTGTTAGTTTACTTTAGTACAATTGAGTGCAGTCATATGCAGTATATTCATTAGTTCACTTTATTACCACTTAGTGTAGTCATGAACTCAGACAGACTCGTACCAACTCACTGAAACTTAAGTCAACCCAATAGAAACATTGTCTGCACAACATGACGTGGTCAAGCTTGGCTACAGTGAATTCACGTCCCGTGTTATGAAAACCAACTTGACCCGCGGTGTTACCAGAGTTGATGGTGTGATAATTATGTGCCCAGCACCACAGCTCTGCGGTGAGCTAATGAGATGAGGTCGTTTCGGTCGACGGCCATGGGGACTCTGGTCAACACTCCGTCACACACGATGGCGAGGCTGTAGGCCGCCTCGCACGCCTTAATTAATTACAAACAAAACACTTACGAATGATGCTTGTTGAGGTGTTTATTACCTGAGACTCCTTGCTGCACACACAACTATAATACAAAACACGTGGCCTTAATGGCCCGGAAACTGCGAGCTACCACGTGGTCTTTACAATGTGAAACTCGAATGCACTTAACAATTCTCCGATAAGAATAACGTCGCTCTCCCCTCGGCGCTATACAAGTAAAATAATGAAACATATATAATATTGATTCAGCTTATGACGTCGATGCTGCCGGATACAAGTTCAACTGATGTTGTCTGCACCGAGGGCCTCTGCGGAGCGAGATACTTACACGTCTGGATGCGTTGAAGTGCTGTCGAGAACTCACGGGAGGGGGGGGGGAAGCATGGCCGGCTTCCGCTACCTGAGCGCAGCCGGCGCCATGCGGTGAAGCGATGAAACACAATATACATTTAAAAAGTGATAATGAGATGAAAGGGACATTAATTAAATTAAACTGAGATTATATAATTTTCCCTTAAACAATATACAATAAAAATGATTATACTAATTCTAAATATTTCCATCGTACCAGCCACAGTACTGCCAAATGTAAAATGTCATATGTCTCTGGCTGTGGAATATGTAGACTGTCTCCAATGATGACAAAACAAATGATATTAATTATATACACTGAATACATACACTGATGCTATTAATAATTACCCTGATGAAATACACTGATGAAATAATAACACGGAATAAATTAGAACCACTGATGCACTTGCACTGATACTACCATGCACACCCTCACTCGTGCCCACAAACTTGTCGGTGTGGTGTGTCTGGTGTGTGGAAACGTCTGCGGCAGTCATAGTGGGCATAAAGGGCCCGTGAACGTGCAGTTCATGTCAAACATTTATTGTTAATTCTGTATAATGTAGTGCAGATATGTTTTTCATTAGGGAACATATATAATTTCAGTGAGGGAACATTCCCACCTTAATTGAAATAACTTCTACGCAGACCATTATGTTTCCGTGTTTTATAGCTTCTAGAACATTCTAAAACATTCTTAGTGGAAAGTAACTCTGACGCCCCCATGTCTCTGCTGTGAGCATGGCGATGCCGAAGTAGCTAGTCTGACTCGAAATTCTGAAGCAGCCTGTCACGATGGTCGGTCGCGTTCACAAGCCCCTTCCAGGGCCAAAAATGACTTGATTTCTCATCTGTCAGCAATAGTTGGTATTTAATAATGTAAGCTGACATAAAGAGTACGTTCACGAGATCCTTTGTGCCCACTATGACTGCCGCAGTTGGGTCAACCGCACCATCTGCACCAGAGAAAGAGCTACTAAGTGTATTGCATTAGTGTATGTTATGTCAACAAAGGACACAGCCACAGCCAGAGAGGTTTTCATAGTATACTTGGCAACGCTGTGGCTAGTGTAATGTGGACGCATCACCAAAAGTGCAATATAAACTTTTATGTAATAATGTAACAGTTTAATAAGTGTATTTATGAAAGTCATTGTGTTTTCTTATGTTTAATTTAATTCATATAATTTTTAATTACATATTTCATCTTTAAGTGTTTTTGTGCTTCACTTTTTCGCCGCTTGGCTTCGGCTTTCGCCCAGGTAGTGGAAGCCCAATCCATGCTCGCCCCAGTTCTTCTCAGCACCTGAACGAGACCAGAAGTGTAAGTCTCTCATTCCTCCATGAGGCCCTCGGTACCGGCATATTAGGCTGAAATCATTTTAGCGGAAATAGTATTCAATTAATTAACCGGAACATTTCTTTTATTTGTTTTAAGTACTGAGGGGAGAGCAAATGTACTCTCACCAGAGAGTTTTCAACGCAAACGCGTTTATCCACTTATAGCCACGTGTTTTTCGCCGCGCAAGGACTGAAGCCATTTTTCCTTTCAGTCATGCATTTATTCATCTGTGAATAGACGATGAATAAACCACCCAAACAGTAAAATAGTGTATTATTATTATAGGACAACCTTGTAAGCGTCACCAGTGTTTAGCAAAATAGTTCAGGAGTACGAGACGACCGACAGTTTCACCATCCTATGTAAAGAGTTAATATGTAAGTATGCGGCAAACAAGCAAATCACTGACGCAAGGTTCACCAGGGTCCCTGGGCCGTCGACCGTACAATCCTCACTTCATTAGTTCACCACTGAGTTATAGCGCCGGGCAAAATTATATCACCAAACCAGCCCTGGTTACCGATGCCGCGTCAAACCTTAAGTAAAGTAACTTCATCAGCCTGGAAGGTGAGCAACTCTCATCTCTTGCAAGCTCCACGCGCCGCAAGAGCTTAAAATCACTTAGTAATTTCCCATGGAGATGTAAGCTCCTTTGTGTAGTATCAGCTATCAACAAGCTAAAGTATCGAACACTATTAAAGAGAGTATAGGAGTGCTCTTATTGCAACCATTTCTAAAAAAGAGGAACACATTACATGCAACTGCACTATGTCTTTTATTTCAGGTCATGCAGTGTGATGGCATGTAGAGAGCTGTCTATTCAGGTTTTTTAATGTTTTCTTAACATGTCAATTATCCATTGTGTAATGTATGCAACAACAAAGTAATCGCAGCGGTCTTATGCAGGGCACAAACCACCACCGGTTCCTAAACATCTATAACTTCTCAAAATGTGGCGGACAGGGGGATCTGACCACGATGGGTAGTCGACCATCACGACCCACTGTCATTGAGCAACTGGTTAAGTATTACATCAGAACGTCTCTGGACCGGTGAGTGTTTACCGACCGAGTAACACACGAGGCTTTGCACACTGCTACATCGCCCTCCTATCTCCTTGTCCTTGTAAGCAGTCACGTAAAATGGCTAGCTAATTTTTGATATCTTACTCGTCCAATTTTGGTCACTATCACACATGCAACGGGGACCTCTCCGATTTAGCTTGTCAAGCCGTGTTATTCACATCAGTGCAGGGCCTTTTGTCGTAAAAATTGTACTGTGGGATTTGAATAGATGACCCCTTAGTGTTATTGGTGAAATGTTTTTAGCTGGTACCCTGTTGTGCGTTTTCATATGTCCACCCAGAATATTTTACAATAAATCATTCTGAAATTTGTTTAATTTTTGGCCTTCTTAAAGAGCATAAAAATTGTACTCTGGCCTATTTTGAAGTGTGAATAATTTTTATGTGAAAACATGAACCAACTTGTATTAAAACTTGAATTTCACACAAACTGCAATACATTTTGTGATAACCTATAGGCATATACCTAGCTTCCCCTTGTTTCCAAAACATTGAGCATGCACTAGTATTAACCTAGCCCAGGGGCTCTCTCTTCAGACATGTCAGTGGTCAGACCTTTAAATTTGTATGATTTAAAAATGTATTAATTTTTGATTAGGACCTCTTATCATAATGGTAGGGCGATGGAAGAGAGCCACCTTGAGCACCTTAAATGTGCGCAGGCAGCAGAAGTAGTAAAAAAAATGGTAGATTATTTATTGTAGTGTCTGCAAGAAAGAAGAAAATGTTCAAGGGACGCAAACATTACCAAGGTCGTAAGACTTGTCTACAGTAAAACTGTATGAGTGGTAGGAGCAAACGTTACTACTTTATTTTATTTCAGTTAGTTTTGGAAATTGTAAAATGATTTCATTTAAGGATCTGAAGCACAGAAACTTTAATTTTCAACTTTTTTCGTAGGCCTAGTGGTTTGAGAATCGAGTCCATTAATCTCAAAGCTAGCCGAAGGAAAATGAAACTTTATCAAATCAATTCATTCTAAAAATGAACTTTGAAATGTCTTTCACTAAAATTTGTGTCGTAGTTAGTGGTTCTGAGAGAAAGAGAAAAATTAATATTATTTTTATTGTTTTGAGAAAATTTTTACTACATGTATCCCATTCATAAGCAGTATAAAAGTTATTGGAAATCAATGAATGGCTCTGATTATAGACATTCACAAGGGTGTAATGTAATGTGTTCTAATTGCTTATGTTCTCAGCACGTTAATAAAAATCTCATATTTAACTAGGGTACTTGTGTGTGTTTCATGTAAATGTTGAATTTCCATATTCTGTAAAAGTGTACATGTATTGCTGTCTATCGTTATGCTTTGTCACAGCTTTATCTTCGCCAGACAATCCAAAGAAAGGTAAACAGATAAGTACTTATCTGTGATAGAGTATTAAAATTTTGATTTATTTCTGATTATTTCAAGAATTTTTATGTATGTACTGAATATTAATAATTATTTAATTAGCCTTTCCACACATGTAACTTTGAATGGCGTATTTTTCCCCAGAGAGAAGGCAAATAACACCATACATCCAGGTTTCCCTATACAACACGTACTTATTTTCTAAACAAATAAAACACAAACTAGACATACACAGTTCACTCTAAAGTACTGAAGTCAGACTGACAATCTTGGCTACGGCCTCCCGTAAAGGTGGCTGAAGCCGGCTTCAAAATGAAGTGAAAAATTACTTTGACCCTCTTACATCTAAACAAATTGTAACATAGTGCAATTACATAGCAAAAATACAAAATGGTGACATACCTATATATAATTAAATGTTAATTAAATTCGTGAATGTGACATCACGGGGTATGTCACGACACTAAAGAAACTTAATAAGAGAACTGAGGCTAAGGTAGGCAGAATGCTGTAATGGAAAAACACAAAGGTATTTTAACATAATAAAACAAATGAAATAGGTAAATTGACAAAATAATTGTATTCAAAATGGCCATACCACTTCCAGTAGGCTTCGCGGATGGGCGAGTATACATGTTCCAACCTGGGAGGTGTGAGTAGCCACGCTCGATTTACAATTTAATAAAAGAATGGCATTAAATTGCTTGGTTATGGGGTTTGAACCGTTTTTAATAACTTCGGGATATTATTCCCTACTGTTTCAATGCCCTCGGGGTCATGTTTTACTATTTCCCTGGCCAGTAGGTTGGTCGACGTCACATCACTGGGGAAAACAATGGGTGTCGCGGTGCGAGCTGGCCCGACGTTCCCACCATAGCCTGACAGCTATGGAATTCAGGGGGACACCGTATTGGACAGCTTTTTATTTTCAACCAAGAGTTAACTCCTGAGGTAAATCAAGCAAGACGATCTCTTGAGCCATGTACTACATGATGACGAGGCGGGTGCATTCTGTTCTGTCTTTCACATTTTATCATGCTCGTGGCCAGGTGTTCGCCTTGGTCTGGTGCCGGCAAGGTAGTGTAAGTGACCGTGGAGGTGCAAGAGTTCACGAGAGCGCACATGGTCACCTGGTTCATGTCAGACGCCCCCCTCTTCGGTGACTGCTTCATATCGCAGTCCCCCAGGTGGTCCACCACACCATCAGGCGATGTCTTCGGTGGTGGCAGTCACAACGTGGTTCGTTGTGAGGTAGGGCATAACAGTGCACGGCATGTTGCAGGCTAGCCCAGTCGGGTCTCCAGTGGTTTCTGATTGCTGATGACATATTGTTTCTGGGGGAGGCTCTCCGAGAGGCTCCTACGTTTCTGCTGTCCCCCTTGTGGGTGTCGAGACGCTGGTCGTCACAAGCGGAAAATGGCCTCAGAGGGTGCTTCTATTAGTTTTATAGCTTGATGTACCCAATTCGCCACTCGACAGAATTGTTACTGTTGCTTCCTTTTTGGTTTGAACGCCTTCCTGGTTGGGCATTGTACCTGGGCATCTTGATGCTGATCTCCTCTACTCCCAGGCATACGTCGTCTCAGTGTATGGCTACTCTCCTTCGGTTACTCACTTTGACGAAATATTTTGTGTATCCTAGCGCTTTCACCACTATATATGGCCCGCTTCATTTAGGGGCGAAGCCCGCACAACAGTTTTTCACGCTGCTCGATAATTTGTTCTTGCACACATACACAAGTTGTTCGGGTTTCCCAGTCCGCGCGGTGTGTGCGTGGTTGCCAATGCCCACTTTGCTATGTAGTGTAACTGATTTCTCGAGGCGGACTGCAGGTCTGTTTCGCAGTGCTTCCGCCAGGATGCACTGTCCTCGACTTCGACCATACCCTCTATGCGCCAAGCCGACGAACTCACCGGTCAGCGGCAGTTCACGGCCCTGCAGTATTGTGGCAGGTAATTAGCCCAGTAACAAGATTCACAAGTCTCGTGATCGTAAATAGTACTGCTGGCAGGTTTACAGTCCAGATAGCATGGTTTTTCCCAACCATCAGGCGCAACTGCATCTTGAGGTCCTGGTTTTGATGCTTTGATGAGTTGTTCCACCCAGGGGCTGGGGGNGGTAATGGCAGTGGTGTGGTACACTACTCCCCACTTGGTACAAAGGTCGCACCACTGTCTTCCCGTGAACTGTGTGCCGTTATCAGTTAGCAGTATTATGGGATAACCTCATATTGGGAAAGGATGAGATGAGCTGGGGGAGGGGGTAAAACTCGGTCTCCAGTACACATACGATTTTATGTGCTCATGCACTGGAAACTTGATAGACCACTGTCCACCTGGAAAATGAGTCGCTCACTACTAGAATGAAGTGCTTTCCGGCTGTTGTGTGGGGTGTAAGGACCCACCAAGTCTAGCGAGACTGTTTCAAACAGCTCAGTAGGCACTCGTGGTTGTTGTTGCATCACCCCATCGGCGCAGTGGCTTTTGAACTGATTACTCACTCGCATGCGTATTTGCGCACGTCACCAGTGGCTCCAGGCCAGTGAAGGTGGGCTTGTACATGGTGCGTTGTTTGTAGTTCTCCTTTGTGATCTGCAAACTGACTGGCATGCACATGGTGTAACACTTGTCGCGTGTCCTTGGGTATGTAAAGGTGCCACTGCATTCTCGCTTCATGTGGTCGAGTTTCAACATGCGAACTTTCCATTCTTCAACATTCATTCCTCATTCTTTTGTGTTTGGACACTGTTACTGTGCAGTTATCAATTGCGTCTGGAGTTCGTCCAGCCTGTGTTCTATTACTGTCGCGCCTCAATGATATTACGGTTAGCTATGCTTTCACTAGGTGTTCGGTGTGTGGCTGCTTTAGGGGTTACTAGGTCATCCCACTCGTCCTTGTCCACCGCTACAGTTTCGCCAGGTGTGCATGAGAGTTAATCGGCTAACTGGTTTTCGACCTCGGGATCATGTTGTACCCCAAAATCATAGAACTGGAGAAGCAAAGTATAACGTGCTAATTTGCTATGTGCTTCGTTCATGAAGTGTAGCCACACTAAGCAGCGATTATCCATCTGGAGTGTGAAGCGATGGCAGGCTTGGTACCTCCTGGCGGCCCACACTACAGCGAGACACTCGCGCATGTTCACGTCGTACCTACACTCCATAGGTCCACATTTTCCACTGCTGAAATCGACTGTCTGCAGCTCCTGATTGTCGCCGATTAGAAATAATATGGCTTCCAAACCCTTCTCATTCGCATGTGTTTGGAGGTATAGGTGTTTTTTCGGGTCATGGTGGGCCAGTGTGGTGCACTGTCGGAATCGTTATTTCAGTTATGCAGAGCACGGGTCATGATTTGCTGTCCACTGCTATTTCTGGTTGGGGGAAAGTATATCGGTCAGTGGTGCTGTTACTATGGCGAAGTCACGGATGTACTCTCTTAGCCAGTTTATCAAGCCGAAAAATTCCCTCAATTGTATATGTGTGCATGTCACCACATAGTCATTGATGATTTGCAAGTTGTTAAGGTGTTGGTTGTCTGCCATTTTCGTCCAACAGATGTCCGAGAAATCGAATACAAGTCTTTCCTATGTGACACTTCTGGTTGGCGCATGTCAGTTTGTTAATTACTAGACGCTCTAACACCAGTGACAGGTGTTTTATGTAGTCTTCCCACATCTCCGACCACGCCACTATGTCATCCAAATATGAGAGGGCAAAGTCACCTATGTACCCTTCGAGTACTCAGACCATCATGGCCTGGAATATAGCTGGCACACATTTAAGCCTGGAAGAGATTGCACAGAATTGAAATCTTCACCCATCTGGTGCGGTAAAGGCTGTTTTGGCCCTGTCCTCCGGCTTGATTGGCACCTGCCAGTACCTGTGGCAGAGGTCCAGGGACATCATGATTTTGGCTCGGCCGAATGTGTGCAACACGTCCCTGATGCTTATGTATGGAGCCAGTGCGCTTTTGGTGATTAGGTTGATTGGCCTGAAATCGATACAGTAATGCCATGTACCACCTTTTTTTGGAGTTAGAGTTATTGGACTATTGTAATGTCAGCAGGTGGGTTCAATCATGGCCCAGTAAGCATTTCTTTAATTAGTTATTTGATGAACATGCACTTGTGTGGTTGATGACTGCATGGAGCAGAGTAGATTGGTCGCTCATGTTCAAGTAGTATCGCCAGCTCTGCCACTGTCGTGCAACGTAGTGGGTCGACTGCCACAAATATGTCACACTACTCATGAAGTAGCATTTGTACGGTGTCCCGAAAATCTGGCGGTACTGTGTGATCTGGTTCGTCCAACTGGACATCTGAGGCACAACTAGTGGTTCAGGGTTCGAGGTCGTAAGCAGTCCACCACTCTTTCTGCCCCAAATGTATTATACATGCCAATGGCTCGACAATCGTATTCTGTTCTGTGCATCCGGCTCTCCTACCCCGACGAGCCTTTCCCATCGGTTGCGATATTGAGAACATCCTGCGCGGTCGCGCACTACCAGTGGGATATTCGCCCACAGTTTCCACATGCCACTGTTTCTGAATTTCCCTGCTTGCATAGATCTTGATGACAATGGTGGGGTGACAACACTTCTCCTGTGAGAAATTCCGATGATTTAAATTTTACGGGTAGAAATATTTGTGTACAGTTTTCACACAATTTTTTTCCATTTATATCGCCAATTGCGTGTTCGCGCCCGATAAGGCACTCGTTGTAGTAAATCTTGGTGCAGTTTGCACACTGAATTGTCCCATCTCCGGTGCCTTCACCCATTAGCTGTTTTGCATACTGTCATGTTTGGAAATTTTGTAAGCTTATGTCCAAAACAGTTCAGTTTGTGGAGGGGTGTACACTTGCTCACATAACTATCTGAAACAGGGCCGTCGGTGCTCTGGACTGCTCTAGGTCTAGTACAGTCTATGCATAACTGCACCCTCTTGCCTTCAAAGGTGCAGCTTCAGGCTCACTTGACATGTTCACCATTGGCCCGGTGGATGTCATCCTCGAGAAATCTCGTATTTTACAGTTCGCGGTAAGGGTACCATGTGTGCTGGAAAGCTTTGGACATGAGAAAGGGCTGTACTACTTCAAGCACAATGTTTTTGTTTTACCATTAGAGATTTTCCGAGGTTCTGCCTGGCCACATGGACCGGCGTGCGGGCTGTCATGTTGACAGTTGTTTACTCCATGGTTGTTGACCCATCTTCTTTCAACCCTTCGGAGCAGTGGTCGAGGGGGGGTTATATAATTATGGCCAGAGGGGAGGTGTTCACAACGATCGTGTGCGCCCGGATGGTGGTCCGATGCATCACCAGCCTGGAATGTCCGAAGTTGTGGGGGAGGGGTTGTCGCCTGGTTGATTGGCCTGCCATGTTCCACAATGGTGGATATTGGGGATGCTTCTTTGTTTAACTACTGTCCCAAAATGGCTAAGATGTCCAAAATTTAAATTTTCAGTTTGTGTTGTCCAAAAGTGGTTTTGTTTAATTAGCTGAAGCCTTTTAATGTGTGTGTTTTGGCAGAGTACATTACACTTACATGGACACTATACAAAAAAATGTTACCATTGAATATCGCATGCCTTAAACCAAAACGTTGGGGTAAAATACAAAATGCACACCCAAAATGTCCAAGATATAAACACTCATTGGCACTGTTTACTGGTAATGTTATTCTCCATGCCAGGAAACATGAACAGTTATTATGACTTCATAGAAAGTACACTGAAATGCAATGAGGCAATAATAAAGAAACAGACTACATTGTAATATTGTGGGATGTAAGCAGAGAGAACATAGTACACTGAGATGTCGCGATACGTAAGTAGAGAAAACAGAGTACACAGAAACACAGTGAGACATTAGCACAAGAAACACAGTATACAGAGACATCGTGGAACGTAAGCAATGACACATTGCCCAAATTTGCCACACTTGTACTCGCACGTTTTTCCACTGTTCCTGTTGAGTTGCTCAACAAGTGGAGAAATCCATTATGGTGTGGAGGAAATGGCATAGGAAATTAGCATGATTGTAGGATTCTAGCGCTTTTACCTGAAAATAGACCCACAAGTTGGGAAAGCCATATGATGTGGAGGGGAGTTCCAGGGTTTATTATGTGGGTCCCCACCTTACCTTGCTTACCAGATTAAGGTGGAAACTGATGAATTTGCTAGGTGCCATAACTCAGTGAGAATGAGTTAGTGAGAGTCATGCGGTCGATGGCCCATGGGTCCTCGGAGTCTTCTGTCGGTCTACGGTGCTTGTAGATAATGATGTTACCAGTAATCCAATAAGTGGGTGCAGCACCCTAAATAGCCAGATGGCATTAAAACAAATAATATTCTGCCATTGGATCAAAATATTAACTTTTTCCTTGACGCACATGAGCACTTACACTATCACATACCGAACTTATGCAGACCCGGCACTCGGTCTGCCAGTGACCAATACGGATGAAAAATGGCCTAAGCCATGTATGGTTTAAGTTGCGAATGAACGTTGCACGTTAGTCCAGGTTGAACTGCAGGGTGACAGGTGGTCAACCCCTCGACACGAAAAGAATTGAAATGTTCCAGTAAGTTACATTACTATTGTAATGAAAATGATTGCAGCAAAAGGTGTTGGTACTGAGGGGGTCTGCGCAGAGCGAAACTTCTGTGCTGCTGGCCGGCCAGAGTGCTGAAGTCATAGTGACCATCATGGCATCGGCTTTCGCTAATGTTGGCTGAAGCCGACACCAAAATTAAGTGAAAAATTACATTGACCCTCTTTCATCTAAACAAAGTGTCATATAGTGGAATTGCATAGCAAAAGACAGAATGGTGACATACCTGTATTTAATTAAATGTTAATTAAGTCTGTGAATGTGATGTCACAGGTTATGTCACTGCACTTAAGAAATTTAATTAGATAACTGAAACAAAGGTAGACAGTATGCATTAATCGAAAAACACAAACGTACTTTAACATAATAAAATTAATGAAATAATTAAACTTGACAGAATAACAATTTTCGAAATAGACATACCTCTTCTGGTAGCCTTCGCCGATGGGCGAGTCCACCTGTTCCAATCAGGGATGGTTAGACGAGTTCATCCCTAAAAAGAGGTGTGGGTAGCCACACTCGATTTACAATTTAATAAAACAATTACTTTAGATTGACTGACAATGGGGTTTGAACCACTTTTAATAGCTTCGGGATTTATTTCCCTTCTGTTTCAGTGCACTCGGGGTCATGTAGCACTATTTCCCTGGCCAGTGGGCCGGTAGATGTCATGCCACTGAGGAGGATGACAAACATTGCACTGCGAGCTGCCCCGATGTTCCTTCCATTTGGTGGTGCGCCAGACAGCTATAGAATTAGGGGTTGGAGGGTCACTGTTTTGGACCGTTTGTTGTTTTCCCTCAATAGTTAACTCTTGTGGCAAATAAATCAAGATGGTCACTTGAATCACGTAGTAAATGACGACGAGGCTGGTGCATTCTGTTCTCGCCGGCACATTCTGTCATGCTCGTGGTGGGGGTTTCGGCTCGGCATGGTGTCGGCTAGTTAGTGTACGTGACTGTGGAGGTGGAAGCTGTTACAAAAGCGTACATGAACGAATGGTTAATATTTATATTCCTAACCTTCAGTTGAATAAACCTTAACCATGGCTCACAATGTAAGTATAATTATACACAATTTTAGAGAGTATGTAATTTCAAAGAGTTAGTAACTTTATCGAGTGGTCACAATAACGCACACTATACCGTTGAAATTAACTCATTTGGTTCTATATATCATAACCAAATGACTGAAATACATTTCCTTGAGTTATTACTTTTTTTTTTTTCTATATATTGAATATTTGTTTGACATATTTGATGTAAAAATATCGATATCGTTGTAACTGCAAGTTTTTCCATTGTTGTTTATTATCGATATATGGAAGCAAAATGACTGTTATACTTATTATTTACCTGCTCTATGAGTGTTTTTAATAAAGACGATGTCAAAGTCTTCTGATGTTGTTAAGCGTTTTAGGTATTGAACCCATTAAATTATGTTATACAAATTTTTACCGGTTTTTGTTTACCTTTTCACGATATCTGCGTACTTGACAGGTAACAGAAATCATTAAACAAACTGCAGCCCAAACGTTGGTTAGGGGTAAATATCGTTGTGCCCCATGTGAAGTATAACAGTACTCTTGGCAGCAATTTTGTTATAAACACTGGGGGATCATTGCCTTTTTTTCAAATGCGATGTAGAGTTCGCGTCTTGGCAAAATTTAAGGATGTCGTTTGGGATAGTTAGTGGTGTACCATGCCTTAACTCGGAACACTTCGGGCACTGCGATGGCCTGACATTCTTGTAAATCGCAGCACTAATTCTTAATTTTCATCTCGTAGAGCCCCATGCTAACTATTGCTTTGAGCTGATGCACCAACACTGTGTGTGTGCGAATGGTATACTGAGGCCCAGCCACCCAGTACATGCGTGTCTGCTGTCCAGTACCCATTTTTGAGAATGGTTTCATTGGGCGACAGTTATCATTTTTTTCACGTAATATGTTTATAGATCAAGCTATAGATGCTTCCTTGATTCACTTAATACTTTTCCTGCTCAAGCACCATATTAAAACTCTTGAGTCGTAATTTTTTATTTCAAATTTGCTATATTTTCTCTTGCCCTGGATTATTTCTACTCTTCGGTGCGGGAACAGTTTGAAATAATTTTTGCGGGGGGGGTTATAGGTTGCAACTTGTGNGAGCCAAACTACAGGCCACTATTTCACAAGGCTGTGGGAGATTGGTGGGAAAGGGTATTTGGAAATATTTTAATATGGGTACATCCTCACTTTATTTAATATGGCATAGCGCTGTTTGGAAAATTTGAAAGTAAAATACACACTTTTTAAATCAAACCTTTGAAAAATCACACAGTGTAAGATGTGTTTGGTTGTTTCTTAGTTATGCTGTGTCACAAGCGTTTTATACCTGTGTTAACATTAAAGTTCCTTAATTTTGGTTGAATTAAAGTTCTATTTATAATTTTTAATAGTTCATTTATAATTAATATGAATTAAAACAGTGAGAAATTAGGTGTGTTGGTAATACCTAGTAAGAAATTTTCTCATGCAAAATTATATTGAACTGAGCGTGAAAAAATAAGTACAACATATTTTGAAAAAATTGAACAAAATTGTGAAATGAGCAGTATAGCCAGTTTGTTTACGTTTCTGAAAGAAACGTCCCAGACCAACAAAAGTTGCATTAATGGGTTCTGCACAGCTTACATTGTTCATATTCAAGAGGGCGTAATGTTAAAATAAGTAGAACATATTAAAAAAACTTGCGAAATATGTTTGTTTACGTCTATTAACATCAGAGGAATTATACCAGCCCCCTACCTGGTGTGTTTCACCGTTCCTTTAAATCCCTACAATCTTACATTCGTAGTTTAGCGTAAAACCCAAACAACCTAGGTTAGTGTAAAACCCTACTATCCTAGGTCAGTGTAAAAACAAAAAATCTTAGGTTAGTGTAAAACCCAACAATCCTAGGTTAGTTTAAAAAACATTTTATCACTAAGTGGGTAACAGGGGTTAGGTTAGGTGGTCACATATTACGAAATTAGTCGGACGTTAATGCCCCTAGTATATTCGTGTTCTACAGGATTAGTAGAGTGGAAATATATCATAATTTTGAATTTTTTTTGTGTTTTTCAGAAAAGCTCCTAAACTTAATAATTACCAAATTCAACTTTATTTTTAAAAAAACCTAAACAATAATTCTGTAGTCCATGTGAGCGGAGCCGCAGGCACAGCTAGTCTGGAATATAATGAAGCTAGAATGTTCATCTGTGCCAGGTGACCCTAAAACTGTTTATTAGTATAGTGCATGGTAGACATGTGGGCATATCTCAGAGGGGGAAGAGATGCACCTGCACCTCTGGTCATGCTATCAGCTGCCTTGCAAACATCAGCTAATGTGTTCCTACTGCAGTTACCAAAGACTGGAGACGAGATGTTCGTGGGCTGGGACGGCGCGTATACAGTTGTGTTGTTCAGCCACGGGCCGGTCCATGATGGCCTACACACCAGAGAGCAGGAGCGTTCACAGATGTCTGCTGGTTATGTTTCTCCAGTTCTTCATTAAAAGTGCCCGACTCCCAAGGCGGCTGCATCTTGGTAGCTGAAGTCTATTTGTGGTTTTTTCACACTTTTTGAATCAAACCTTTGAAAAATCACTATGTATGATGTGCATGGTTGTTTTGTAAATATGCCATGTATAACAAGCATTTTGTGTATTTGTTAACATANATCACTATGTATGATGTGCATGGTTGTTTTGTAAATATGCCATGTATAACAAGCATTTTGTGTATTTGTTAACATAGAATACCTTATTTTTTGTTAAACGGAACTTTTACTTACACTCTGCCTAAAAATTACAATATTTATTAATAATGAATGCTAAAAAACAATGCAAAAATAGGTGTGTTGGTAATGCTTAGCAAGAAATAGTTCTCATACAAAATACTATGTATTTTAGTGCTCACGAATGCGGTGCTCTGTCCCTTTGGTGTAATTTTCTAGACTCGGTTAAGCTCTGTTTGCATGAGGCAGGGCTTCAGAAAAGTTGATAGTAATTGTGAACAGCCTACACAGGGAGTTATAAGGAAGAAAGTGTAGTTNAGAGTGTAGTTGATGAACTGTATCGAGTGTTCAATACTATTTGACAGTTTTGTCAATGTGTTGTTTCATGGGATGACTCGGCTTTAGCTGTTTTGAATTGCAACTTTTTTCTCCTACCTGTACTGTTTTCCGTTTGAGGTAAGAAGCACGGGAATGTTAAGGGCTACACTGCCACTCGCACAAAATGTGGCATCCTCTCTGTGCCAAGACTGTGAATTGACTTNATCACTATGTATGATGTGCATGGTTGTTTTGTAAATATGCCATGTATAACAAGCATTTTGTGTATTTGTTAACATAAAATACCTTATTTTTTGTTAAACTGAACTTTTACTTACACTCTGCCTAAAAATTACAATATTTATTAATAATGAATGCTAAAAAACAATGAAAAAATAGGTGTGTTGGTAATGCTTAGCAAGAAATAGTTCTCATACAAAATACTATGTATTTTAGTGCTCACGAATGCGGTGCTCTGTCCCTTTGGTGTAATTTTCTAGACTCGGTTAAGCTCTGTTTGCATGAGGCAGGGCTTCAGAAAAGTTGATAGTAATTGTGAACAGCCTACACAGGGAGTTATAAGGAAGAAAGTGTAGTTGATGAACTGTATTGAGTGTTCAATACTATTTGACAGTTTTGTCAATGTGTTGTTTCATGGGATGACTCGGCTTTAGCTGTTTTGAATTGCAACTTTTTTCTCCTACCTGTACTGTTTTCCGTTTGAGGTAAGAAGCGCGGGAATGTTAAGGGCTACACTGCCACTCGCACAAAATGTGGCATCCTCTCTGTGCCAAGACTGTGAATTGACTTGCAGTGCTGTGTTTTATTGATGGAACAGAGTTCAATGTAGGCACCTATGTGCTATTCATGATAAACTGAGCACTTTTGAAAACACTGCTTAAGATCTACGTGTGTGAACATTGTGTATTTTTCTGCCATATGTAAAATTAACATTGTCACAGGCCTGATCACTTTATACATGCGTTGGTAAAATAAAACTGTGAAATTATTAGAATAATTAATATTTTACAAATTTGTTAATCCTTACACTTAGATGTAGTAGAAAAACATAAAGCAAAAGAAATAATTTCAATTTTCACACATGTTTACTTAAAACTGCTAATTGCATGCTAAAACATGGAACTACTTTCCCTTCATTGTTACCAACTTTACTGGGTGCATGCCACTCAGTGCGCCAGTAGGTAGGAGCAGTGATATTTTTCAAAGGTTGATTTCAAAAGCACTCACTATCGTGAGCAGCTTTCATTGCAATTTTACTATTGTCTGGGTAGTATGTTTTAAGATACAGCTGTCTCAAAAAATAAATTTTTAACAGTATTAGAAGACACTAAAATAATATCTGTAGCATGCATTATATTTTGGAAGTGACATGTTGTCCTCGTCTGAGGTAGGTTTTCTTTTCGTAGGTAAACACAGTGTCAAAAAACATTTAGAAGTTTTGTCAAGAACATGCATTTGAAACATGTTGCAACATAGTTGAAGTGCAAGTAGGCAACCATCTTAATCAGTACATCTCTGATTGTCTGGTTACCAGTTCTATCTATATGCTGCAGATTAACTGATTTGCTGTTCAAAGGACTTAAGCTGGACTCAACCATCTGTCAGTCGTCCTTCCTTCAGTCAGTCATCCATCTGCGTTTTTATCCGTCAGTTGAAATCAATTCACAACAACCCGTCGCCCGTCAATCCTTCTGTACGGCTAAATTTCAGTGTGACAACTTAACATTGTGATTTTTCTTTAGTTGAAGATATATTTTGGTGGGAAATATTTTGAGGAAATAATTTTTTTCATGTGGTAAGAATTTATACTGAATTTTTTTACATTTAAAATTCCGGAATTTACCACCAAAGATAAATAAACAAATCCACTGCTGTGCATTTTATTTCAAAGTGTGTATTCACGTCTTGTCGTCAGAAGGTGGTGGCTCGTCCATCCATTGAAAGTTACAGTTTGTTAAATATTTGACGGATGGACAGAAAATAAGTTGCCCTGCGATTGGTTGAAGATCAAGTGAGTGAGTCCAGTTTTACTCCACATCCCCTCCCCTTCTTCCTTTCCCCCTATATCACCTCTCCTCTTCCCCCTTTTTTCCTCCACCCCCTTCAAGTTCATCTCTCCCTCGTCCTTTCTCCCCCTCTGCCTCATCATCCCACTCCCTTTTTCCTCTCTGTCAACACATTAGAGATTGTGTACAATATATCAATGCATCACTATGAACAAAAAAACAGTTTGGGTTCCTATTTACTTTCATTCTGGCACCCATTACTGAATTTAGGGAGGAGTAATGTATTGTCCTGTCCCGCTAGTTGTTACGCCAAACAACGAATGGCAATCCTCACATGTAAAGTATGCCTTGATCATACTATGTAGAGCCAACACAACCCATTTCCTTTGCAATGTCCCTTTTATTGGACACCGCGACTGAAGTGGCAAAGTCTATAAGAATAGATCCAAAGGAGCATAAATATAGCATCCTAAACTTGTTGGAAATTATTATTTAATGCGGTAGGCTGCAGAGCAGTTAGAAATACTGATGTCCTGTGTCCAGTCCGTCCATAAAATAGCTTAGTGTCTGAACTGCCAGTCTGTGGCAAAATATCCATAAATATACGATGCAGATAAACTAATCACCCATAAGTGAATTATACGTCTCCAGTTGGTAGTCTAGATGTCTAGCCTAAAGTTACAGCTATTTAGCTGCAGAGGTAGTTGACTGTCATTGACGTGGATTTTGGCTTGAATAAAATTACCTCTGGTATTTTCATTATTGGAACAGGTGAGACACAGCTGTCATTTGTTTGGGGAAGATCAGGTCAGTGCTTTTCTTCAAACTAAACTAATTTTAGTTATGTTGGGTGCTGTGTCTGTTGTCTGGGCTAGTCCCTACGCAACTCTGTAGTGCTGAGAACTACTTCCTGCCTAAGGCACTTTGGACAGGGCAATTCCACTATGGTTGCCATTGCTTATGTAGTATGAAGATGAAGGATTACCAGAACATCAAGTCCTGGACCTGAGAAAGAAATCTGGAAAATCCCTGACCCAAGTGGTAACTGAACCCAAGACCTTATATGAGCTACCTTCTATACGTTTTTACCAGATGTAATGGTCACAGAAACAAATCAGAATGTAAGCTGATCGACATGAAAAAACATAAAAAGTTATATAACATGGTAAAAAATTCATACCATCAATAATGTAATGAATATGGGTTTAACTGGACTAAGGGGCCAACTGGACCATCTCAATAATAATCAGATGAAGAGGGAAATTATTATTTTGTCACTGTATGTTCACTGCGTAAGGTTGGTTCTACTGTGTAAAGAGATATGTCTGCAGTGACTATTCTATATTCAAAAGTATAAACAGAAAAGTAAATTCCAAAGGTAAGAGTAAATTATGTTGCTGCAGATAAATGTTCGTAATAAATTAATTATTAGTAGCTTACAATATTTCTTGTTTCAGATGAATTCTTTATTTATTGCTTAACGAAACTATATGATATTATAGTTGCATACGAAGTTGTTTTCGTACAATTTTCAATTCACAGAAAACAGCATATGTTTGGTTAACTGGACCATTAAAGTTTGGGGTTAAGTGGACCAGTCCCCAAAATTGTAAGCAGATTATTTTCAAATATTTAAATACCGGTACGACTATTGCTTTATCAGTTCCTATGTAAAGAACTTAACTAAGTGCATCTTTTAATATAATTGTTCCTTTTCTCCAGAAAATGCCAAGAAATCATGCACGTACGACTCAGAACTGGTCATATTCTGTAGCAGAGCTGGAAAATGCTGTGAAATATGTAAGTTGTCTGATTGTCAAGCTGTGAAACAAACTGAGATTCCTCGCAGCAGAGTAAAACGCTATGTCAAGAAATACAGAAGTGAATTTCCATTCACAGAATGAACATTTGCAAGTTTTTACCAGGGATGAAGAGCTCATGCCGGTGGACTACATTAAGACAAGTTCAAACATTCATTATGGTTTGACAAAAATTTCAGCAAGACGCCTTGCATATGAGTTGGCAGTGGCTAACAAAAAAACACTGTGGCCTAATTGGGAGACGACCAAAATGGCAGGTGAAGACTGGCTCGTTGAGTTCCATAAGCATCATAACCTGAACTTACGAACTCAAGAACAGACATCTTGGAACAGGGCTTGGGGTTTCAACAAAACTAATGTGTGTGTATTCTACAGTATCTTGCTATATGTAAAAGAAAATTAAAATGTTGTCTTCAAGATATCTACAATCTCAATGAGACAGGGGTGACAACGGTGCACAAGCCTTCAAGGATACTCTCTGAAATGGGGAAAAAAAGCAAACAGAACAAATTACTGCTGCTCAACGAGGGGTGTTGGTGACTGTTACAGCCATTGTAGGAGCCAAAGGAAAGGTAGTGCCCCCTTTCTTTATTTTTCTTTGGAAACATTTTAGAGACCACATGCTTAAAGGTGCCGCACCTGGAAGTGATGGAGGAGATTGCCCAACTGTTTTTGTCTGTACTGAAGCATTTTGCAAAGCATGAACCACTTACCAAGGACCAACCACAATTGATCATTCTAGACAATCATGAATCGCATTGCAGTATTGAACCTCTGACCTTTGCTAAAGAAAATGGAATTGTTTTATTAACATTTCCACCCCACTGCAGTCATAAAATGCAGCCCCTCGATTTCACTGTATTTGGATCCCTGAAGGCTAAATGCAACGGTGCTTGCTCGGATTTTGCGCGTAACTTCACAGGAACACCTGTCAGTGCACTAAGAAATACCATATATGACATTGCAGGCTTTGTTGGTGTGGCATATCCTTTGCCGTTCACACCGGCAAACATCGTGAAGGGGTTTAGCATCCGTGGTATTGAACCTTTTAACTCAAATGTTTTTACCGACTAAGATTTTATGTCATCGATGTTAGAGACAGACGGGCCTCTACTGACTAGCCAGTCGGCAGATGACTCCAGAAGGACCAAGCACGCATAGAGATGACAACATAGGGAATCCTGAGCCTCACTCAGAAGAACCGCAGTTAACAATCAGATCTGAAGAAATCTGGCCGTATCCTAAGGTTGAACAACACAAAACTACAAGAGGTCGAAAGAAAGGAAAGTCAACTGTCCTTACCGACACACCTATTAAACAACAGCTGCAGGAAGCAGCAAAAGAAAGACCAGCAAAGAAATTGTCAACGAACCAGAAGAGGACTGAAGTTAAGACTCCTGTAAAACGTTGAATATTAGAAGAAAGCAGCAGTGACTCTGAAGATTCTGAATCAGTTCAAAGTGGGGACTTTATAGTGGCCAAAGTAGAAGGGAAAACTGCTACTAGCAGCTGCAATTATGTTGCTGAAGTTGTGAAAATGTATGATGATGGCTGTACAGTTCAGTTTCACAAGAGAGTGTTCTCCACTACAAAATTTGAAGCTGCAAAAGAGTAGACCTTCATTTCTCCAAGTGACATAATTGCTAAGTTACGTAGTCCAATACGTGGCATGAAAGCTCGTTACGAAAATATGATATGGTTCTGAATTGATGTCACTAAATTCAGTGTACATTAGACTTGCTATTTGCATGAAGAATGTTGATCTTCATTTTGTTATCTTTAAATATCTTTTTAGTTAATGTTAGAAGTATTTATGTAATATAAATTGCTAACGAAGCCACTAGGCTGTATATTTCTCGTATTCAACCAAGAAGTTCAGTTAACTCTGATGTGTGGTCCAGTTAACCCACCCACTGTGGTTAAGTGGACCAAAATTGAGATTCATTTTTCTGAAATGTGTAAGAGATACATGTACAATGACAATACTAAAGCTGATGTGCAAAGTGATGTTCATATTCATGAAATACAATTGTACACAATCACATTTTTATGCAAAATTGTAAGGGAAGAAAATTTGAGCTCCAGTTCACCCCAACCTCTCCTAAAATAAAACCAGCCATTAAATTAATGCATATCCTATACGAAATTGTGTGCGTTAAAATAAGAGGTCATGTGAGAAAATTATTCATAATACATTATATTACTGGTTGCAGTTTTTGTGTGAATGACAAATACACCTGTATCCATTCTTCTGTGGTTCCTTCCTGTATTGTCTAATCATGATGCAGATTGTCTACACTCCGCTTGAAAACTTTATTTTGAGGAGTAAGTAGCGAGGAGGTTTGAAGAGGAGCTGTCCGTCGGCACCTGACTTAGACACGTGTCTTGTTGACGTGTGGCATGTTGTCAATGAACATTAGCTCCAGCCATACTACCTTTAGGCCTTCCTTGCATTATCTGTGGAGGACTACCCACAATGAGTAGCATTGACATAGTTGTATCATCAGTGCTGCATAAGCCAGCCTGCATTCTGAATCTTGGCGTTATTCACAAATGAATACACTTTCACTTAAGACAATACTATGAACTTATGTATTGAGACCTAAAAAATTCGCCAATTCATTTCGGGACAAGCTAGAATTCAAAACCTCGTATGTTTGTATTGCTTATTCTATTGGCACAATAAAATGCAGGCAGAATCACCGTACTCCGCTAATACAACTGATACCTGCCAATGCTATGGTTTATAAGGAGGTATTGAATCTGCTCTCGGCGTGAGGCGCCAGCACTTGATGCTAGCCCTCAAGTGTTAGGGCGTAGGAATACGTCCACACTATTGTCCCTAGGTCCAATTTACCAAATAAATTCACCTTGTTTTGGGTTACCAATAAATCAGTTTTATTAATGCTTAACAGGGTCACTTCTACATGTACACACGAGACAACACTCCCCTTCCCTTTCTATACGTAGGCGACGTATTGCTTGGCGCGGCGATTTGCGTCGTGGAGGGGGGAGGGCAAGATTCTTCACACTTGCTGCATGACTCTACTTATCTGGCTTGAGGCGCTGGTCTCCTCTCGNAGGCGATGGTTCATCTCCCAGCTGGCGACCTGGGACTGCTCCGGCACTTGGTGGGCGTCTTGACGCCTGGTCTCGAAACTCCTCCTCTCGGGTCCACTCAGCACTCTTCGTTTGACGACGGCCGGCTGCCGTTGGCATCTTCTCCCGGATCTGCTCCGCACTCCAAGATTCCCGTCGGCCGACTGCCGTGGGCGTCTCGTCTCGGACCCGCTCCGCGCTCCTCGATTCCCGTCGGCTGACTGCCGTTTTCTCAGACTCTTCCCGCCGCACGTCCCGTTTGACGGCCTCCGACTGAGGTTGACGTCGTGATGCATTCTCGCGAACTTGTTTCGCCCGGCCCGGTCCACACTCCTCGTTTGACGAAGTCTGACTGCAGTTTTCTCGGACTCTTCCCGCCGCACATCCCGCTTGACGGCCTCCGACTGAGGTTGACGTCGTGATGCATTCTCGCGAACTTGTTTCGCCCGGCCCGGTCCACACTCCTCGTTTGACGAAGTCTGACTGCAGTTTTCTCGGACTCTTCCCGCCGCACATCCCGCTTGACGGCCTCCGACTGAGGTTGACGTCGTGATGCATTCTCGCGAACTCGTTTCTCCTGACTTCGGTCCACACTCCTCGTTCGATGACGTCTGACTGACTGATCCTCCCTCCTCCTCGCGTTTTTATAGACTCGATCGCCATATTCAACTTGCACCATCTCTGCACGTGGCCAGGGTGGCCGCCGCGTCCCCCTGAGTCGTAAAACACGTGGCCGCTGCTCCTGTGATTCGCACGTCGGCCCAGCGTCGCCCCTTGATTCTGTCCTGGAAGTTTATTGTTCCGTTCTGCACGTGCAGGAACATTTGGGTGGCTTTTTTGTTCGGCGCACGTGTGGTTCTCCTGCCTCCGGATATTGTGCCGCTATTCTTCCAGCACGCTCGCCAAAAGCTCTCATGGTTTATTGCGGTAGCCAGCCTGGGACGGACGCAGCCGGTGGTGGGATCTCGGCGTCCCTTGGGCAGCTGCAAAACGCAGCTGTGCCCGTGCCCGGGTGTCTTCCGCTGTCTCCGGATATCGTCTGCACGTGCAGGAACATTTGCACGTGCAGGAACATTTGGTAGCACGCCTTTGCAGCTGCAAGGTGTGGTTGCGCCTTGCTGGCGTCATTCCTCCGGTACGTCCGCAAAACCCTTAGTATTTATTGCGGTCGTCCGCCTGTGAGTTTTTCCAGAGCGTGTCTTCTGACGAATAAAAATATAGGGACGGAGAATGCGTCACAACAAGCAACCAATGAACAGTGATATTTGCATTATTTTACATATGACAATGGAGTATAGCCTACAGGTCATTGAACTCGCGAATTTTTCAGGTCTCTACTCTTTACTCTCTACTCTTTACTCAAGTCCGTATTTAATTACGTATTTAAGCCCTCGTGCGACATTTAACAACAAAGTTTGTTCGCGGAAACATCATGCTTTTTGAATCAAATATTTGAAAAATCGAATTACGTTTAGTGAGGGATAGGAAAATTTAGCGTTTTAAATTATATGTATAGGCTAGACTCCACCGTTATGTGTATTTTAGAGCTTCAGTTCTCTGTTTATTAGCAGTTGCCCCTGTGTGGCCAGTTTTACCTCAGACCAGGCGGCACTGTGTTCGTTGCTTGATTCTTTGCAAGTCTGTTATTGGCTTAGAGTTCACATGCTCGTGCATAATTAACTGCGATCTAATAGTAAACATTAGGTAATGTACATGTCTTTGGTGTATAGCTTGTCCTAAAATGAATTCCCGTAATTTCCCAGTCCCCACGCAAGACATGTTTTATTGTTTCCTAAACCAATGAAACATAGAGGCCTGAAAATTTTGCGAGTTCATTGACCTGCAGGCTAGACACTACAGTCTTATGTACAAATATGACTATATCAACTGCGCATTGGTTGTCAGCTGTCACAGTGGAAGGCGACGATTGGGCCAGCGTTCTCCAGGAGGTGTCAAACACAGTGTGGACCAATGGCTAAAGTAAATCTAAACATACATGTTTTGAATTCTAGCTTGTCCCAAAATGAATCCGCGAATTCTTCGGGTCTCTACTTATACAACAGGCATGGCTGAGCAGATGATAATCCACATGCACAAGTGGCTCATATCAGTCAGTGGGCACTCTGTGTTAACATTTGGGCCATGATAATTGGTGATGGTGACACTGGGCCGTATTTACTGCCAAACAGACTAAGTGGATCATGATACCATGCATTCCTAAGGGATGCTTTGCCTACACATGGGTTTAACAGGTAATGTGGCTGCAACATGTCGCTTGATGGAAATGTTTGGGACCACCTGAATGCCACATATCCCAATCGATGGATTAGCAAAGAGGGAGGGGGAGCACTGGTCACGAAGGTCACCAGGTTTTACACCCATAGACTATGTTGTTTGCGGTACTGTGAAGAATATGGTGTATGAGACTCCAGTAACATTGAGGAAGATCTTATCACATGAATCCACATTGTGGCTGAAATACTTAGCATGCAACTAGGCGCCTTTGACATGTACGTTGATCTCTGCGTTGCTGATGCACACTTTGTAATGAAGTTGGAAGTCAACAGTTTGAACCCCTTTTGTAATCATTGGTGTCATGCTCTTGTTGAGTTGGTGGAGTTGTATTACTGACTAAATTTAATTTGTAGTTAACCACACATCCTATATCAGAAGCACTGTAAAACACAATGTTTCAGAAAGAAGTCCATGAAACATTTTAGATTTTCACCACAAATACCTAGATTAGGCAAGCAGAACACATTTCATTACACATTAATAAAGGTACATTCTAGGAAATTCTTTTTTTGTAATCTTGCAAATGCTTACTGTCCACATTTGCTAATGCAACAGACGTCCATCTGATACTCCATTTAGTTCCACATGCTTGTTTGCATATCACTGTCACTCAGAGCTACAGTTACATCCATACAATTACAAAGTTCCTGAAGAGTAGCAGGGAGTGAGGGCACAAATACAATATTTTTTACTTTACAAGTCCCCATAAGAAGTTGCATGGAGTTAAATCTGGGGCCATGGTTGGCCACCGCAATAACACGTCGTATTCTTATCCTGTGTGTCCCATACAACATTGTGGTTAATTGTTATTGAGATAATCTTGTGCATCATTGTAATAATGAGCTGCACAGCCATCGTGGTGAAAGATTAATTCATTCGTTCATTCATTTATTAATAGTTCATGAAGCATTTGTATGCTATAGAACTCGTCAGCGGATATACATAGTATTCACATAGAAGGCTTACGTAGAATAATAATATAACAAATGCATTAAATTGCAACATAGTACAGTAAATCACATAACAGGCTTGTATAGAAATGGCATAAGCATGTACAGTTACGATTACAATTTTCAGATTTCAGTGGAATTAAATTAAAAAACACTTTTTATATTTGTAGGTTGCACAATAGGCATACATAAAATAAACATTAGATACTCAAAATTTCCTTTTTGGGTTTTCAGTATATGCTTCAAATACGTAAACATTAATTTGTACACTGAAGAGCCAAAAAAAAAAACTGGTATAGGTGTGCGTATGCAAATAACACAGGTATGGAACCAATCAGAGTGAAGCGATGCGGTCGGCAGCTAGATCGGGTACTGCTGCTACAATGGCAGGTTATCAAGATTTAAGTTAGTTTGAACATGGTGATGGGACATAGCATCTCCGAGGTAGCGATAACATTTGGATGTTCGCGTACGACCATTTCACGAGTGTACCGTGAATATCGGGAATCCGGTAAAACATCACATCTTCGACATCGCTGCGGCTGGAAAAAGATTGTGAAAGAACGGGACAAATGACGACTGACGAGAATCATTAAACGTGACAGACGTGCAACCCTTTCTCAAATTGTCGCAGATTGAATTTGTGGACTGCCCTGCAGGATTCATGGTGTGAATTGCCTCCTGCATACCTTCAGACATTAGTCGAGTCCATGCCACGTCATTTTGCTGCACTTCTGCGTGCTCGGGGGGGCCCTACACGATATTAGGCAGGTGTACCAGTTTTTTTGGCTCTTCAGTGTAATAGCCAAACTCTTGTGGTGCAGTCGGTTGGTGCGCCACCAGTCTGAGGTGCGGGAGGTTCTGGGTTTGAAACCCAGGTAAGGTATGGGTATTAGTTTAAGTTAGGTCAAAAGTTAATTTGAAAGGCGTCCCCTGATAAGNGTTAATTTGAAAGGCGTCCCCTTCAGGCATAAAACTGGGGGACGTTAATAAACCCTTTCCAAACCAATCCAATTAATTTATAATAAAATAACTATACAAGAAAATCATGTGTGTTGTAGAAAGACTTTTCTAAAAGAAACTCAAATAATTCTTTTTTATAACTACTCTTGATTGATTGCTCAAAGTTTTGTGGTAAATTATTAAACAATTTTAAGCTGGCATTTTTTTAGTGAATTTATTGTTAGCTTCTTATTTGTTTAACATGAAAATTTTAATTTATGCATGTATAGTAATTATAAATATCTATATGTTTGCTGTATTTACTTTTTTTTTTTAAATATAAAAAATAGATTTATAATGTATATAGCTGACCCGGCAAACGTTGTTTTGCTGTGTCACTGGGAGACACCTGGTGGGAATAAATTGTAACCTAGATCGATAAATGATCGATGATAATTGATCAGTTATCGACCTAGGGTAAAATTTATTAAATTACTAATATCGCTATAAAAAAATAAGGGTTGGTGGTAGAAGGGTGAAAATTTAGGAGGGTATGTATTTTTTGATGCCACATCATAAAAAAATAAAAAATAAAAATTTTGTTCAAACAATAAAAAAAAATTGTTTGGGGGTGGCCACCCTTATTACTTAGGGGTGTAAAAAATAGATATAAATCTATTCTCAGACCTACCGAGTATACATAAAAAATTTCATTAAAATCGGACCAGCCGTTTCGGAGGAGTTCAGTGACTAACACTGTGATGGGAGAATTTCGCTATAAAAAAATAAGAGTTGGTGGTAGAAGGGTGAAAATTTAGGAGGGTATGTATTTTTTGATGCCACATCATAAAAAAATAAAAAATAAAAATTTTGTTCAAACAATAAAAAAAAATTGTTTGGGGGTGGCCACCCTTATTACTTAGGGGTGTAAAAAATATATATAAATCTATTCTCAGACCTACCGAGTATACATAAAAAATTTCATAAAAATCGGTCCAGCCGTTTTGGAGGAGTTCAGTGACTAACACTGTGACGGGAGAATTTTATATATTAGAATAATTGCATGGCATTGTTAAAATTTTGTCTGGTTTAAATATTTCAATAAATATCTGTACAATACGTTTGTAGTATTATTGTAATAACTTTTTTAGGATAAGAAAAACAGATTGTAGGTTTGATTTGTTTTGTCCCCAAAATATTACTCCGTAACTTATGCATGAATAAAAATAGGCAAAATAAACTGTCCACAGACAGTTACATTTGGAAGTACCTTTAACATATCACATATACTGTTCAGTTTTTTAATTAAGCATTTTGTGTGTTCATCCCATGTAACAGCGATGCCAGTCGTCATGCCAAGAAAATGGGTGTACTTAACTTACTTAAGTTTTGTGTTGCTTATATGAATTTCTAACTCCTCTGGTTTTTGTTTAAAAGAAAACATTATATAATTAGTTTTTTTTATGATCATTGCTATCTTAATTAAGCTGTGATATCAGCCAGTTCTTTGTGTCCTTGTACATCATCCCATTAGTGTACTCTATGAAAATAAATAGACCATACACCTTCACCTTCACCTTCAAAATTGTGCAGGGAATTTCAGTCCCTCAGATTCACACATGCTGATTCACCTCTACAGACAAATAAAATGCTTCTGCATCACTAAAGATGAGCAACTCTACGAAACTGTCAACTTCAAACCTCTCCAATCTGTGAGTGCAGAAATTAAGATGCACTTCGTTGTCATTTATGCTGAGAGCCTGATGCAGCTGAAGCTTGTTGGGTGTTAACTTTTGTGTCTTTTGAGAATTTGCCACACATGTTTTTGAGATGCCAATATCTAAACTTGCATGCTTAGGAGATTTTTGGGTGCTGCACGTACAAGCATGTGAAACACACTCCGCTTTATTCACTTAGCCCTGGACATTGCAGCCAATGAACGGTGTATCTTCTGGAGTTTATCATACCACTTCTTTATGCTGTTGTAAACAGCTGTCTTCTGGAATTCTATTCAAAATTGTTGCTGCACAGTCACAATGGATGGGTTTCTTGTGTATTTCAACACACAAAGTGCTCTCTCACATTTACTGAACACCGTATTGACTACAGTCACCACTGCATACTAGCAGCAACTCGTAACTGTAGGCTATTCACAGTAAAGTGAGCACTTTTGAAAGCCCTCTCATTTAGAATAATAGACAATTAATATATTTTATTGTAACCTTAGACATTAACTTTCGAGTGCAGTGGAATATACACACTATGTTTATTACTTACATATCAATATTTATTTTAAAAAAATGGCTGAAAGGAAAAAGTAACTAGGGTCTCAAAAGTGCTCACTTTACAGTAAACAGCCTATATGTGCATGGGTGTGCTTGAAAATCCTGGAGTTTTGTTTGTTTTGTCAACATAATAATTACCATTATTTGTTGTGTGGTTTGTATATGGTGAATATATAACATGTTTCATGGCCTTCTGAAACATGATATACTTTGATGCACTATAGCTGCCAAACCACACATTTCCGGATATAGACACATTCAAATTCTGAAAAGTCATACTCGTAGTAAATTTTTTTGTGTACTTGTAATTTGTCAAAGAAAATTTTCTTTTTAACAAAATTAGTATACACTAGAATACCAATTAACCAATTTAAGATATTTTGAATTTTCGAATCAATCGAATCGCAATGCACTGAAAAATGAAATTTTGATTTTAGCAGTTTGCACATGCTACATTTGATTATGAACTAATTATTTGGAAAATGCAATGTTTTGTAAAAGTAATTATAATAGTGTTTCAAGATGACAGAGGGGCGTATCTGAGGTCGTGAGGGATGGAAGTCTTAATAAAAATAAAATAACTAAATTTAATTTTAATTTATTCAATTAATTATTACAACATCTAACTACCGGTATCTACTGTATCTCCACGATTACACTTGTTATTCTCACTGAGTATAATATTTTATGTCTATCTCAATGTCTCTATGGTTATAGTCACTTAATTCAGATTCATTATTTACTCATGTTCAGTCTGTCTATTGCCATCATTTGAAATGTCCGTCACTCACGCATCCAGTTCAGTAGTCTCGCCCACCAGTCTCACTCTCCACTGCACCTATGTTCGCAGTCCACAGATTCCACTCCCGCTGGTCACTCTCGCCTCCACTTGACGCAGTGCTGACTCGTCGTCTTTGCACGCCTGTTGCTTAAGTTTGCAAAATCTTCCAAACTCCCAAAACTCTCAATTTGTCCGCTCGGAAGCCCGTCGTAGGCTTAAATAGTGTCGCAGGCTCGATCTGGGATGTTCTCCCCACCCTGAGTTTTGCTCAGTTAATTCTAACTAGCATCAGCAAGTCCTGTAAAGTTTCGGTTTTGTGGCAAACGTAAAAAATTTACTATTTTCGGGCAACAGATTGAAAAACATGATTTCAACCAAATTATATTCAGCACACAGCAAACCCAATACTTATACCAATCTAATTGTCTCACTTATATAATCTTGCATAGATTCACCGGGATGTTGAAATCTATCTCATATTTTCATTTGGCAACATGCAATATCTATCGGGGTACCTGTCTTCCTCAACATAGCCTGACCAAAGTCACGAAATGGTAACTGCTCCTGAATAATAACTTGCCATACAACACATTGCAATGATTCAGAAACTTTCAACATTACTGTGGTGTACAATACAGGCATGTCGCATATATTAGGTGAAATGATCAACTTTACTACCACACCTAAGTTCACACTATGTACTACCTCAAAACCATCACCGATACTCTTAGGCAAATATTTTAGTTGCTTGAAGATAGCAATGGACTCACTCTCGGTTGCTCCAGCCGTACCGCCTTTCTACACCAACTCACGCATCAGCTGCCTTAGTACATCAATGCTGTCCTCGGGTTTCAACGCAATTCTGGCATCCTTAAGCGCAGATTAAAGGGGTTCTTTTTCTAGCTGTTGAATCCAGGCTGTATGAACTGCTCCTGCAGAAGTTATATTGGTATGAGTTTGTGCGCCAAATTTCTCACTCCCCTCAACACTTTAGCGAACCCAAAATGTTAACAACAAAATCAATACCCTAAGTGACATACCTCTTTAAACTGTGCGCACTGATGGAAGCAGAGTGGCGTAGATTTCTGTCTACATGTGACGGTTTATAGCAGACACATGCAAACAGCAGCTCCGTCTCTACTTCGCAGCTGGTTTGTTCTTTCCCAACGAAATAGATCCCCACCCCCGCTTGTGTGGCTCAAAAAAGTTATTTCGGGTTTGCACAGAAATAAAAGTGAGGGCTTTCGCTAACCAAATGTATTTGTTGAATATGTTCCCAAAATGTGTACACATGATTGTAAGAAAAAACAAATATAGATTTTTTTCTTTTAACCCCAACACGAATTACAATATTTTACCCCAGCTTGTTACAAAATACAATTCCACATATTATTCCCTCAGGTACAAACTATAACTCTTTTATAACGAGAAATTACAAGTTCAACATTATCTTTGGATATAATTTAATTTTAATTAGAAGTCCCCCTCCCCCCCTCCCCTACATCATTCTCCTCGGTTATGGAACAGAATTCCGACCTATTTCAGACCCTAGACATTTCCCCCTAGGGGGGGGGGGGATTCATGCCTTATATTCAATTTTTGCTCCCTTCTAGAAGGATTTCTGTTGTTCAAGTAGCATAAAGCACCTCTGGTGATGTCACAAGCTGGCCCTGGTTGTCTGTTATCCTGGAGACTTGCAGGGGAAGGGGTAAGGCACGAAGAGCTGTCAAGAATGCAGACCAATGGCCCGCTTGCTTGTATAATGCCAGCTCTCAAGCCTGCACCAGCAGTGGCAGAGGTCAAACGGGGTGCTCGCACCCAGGTAAACCTTGTCCACATTGGCACTTCCCACGTAGCTCACATAGGAACCAACAGCAAATATGGCCAGGAGTTCTAGGTGCTTACACCTGGCGGCAGGTGTGACACCGTCACCAGCTCCTTTAGTGGCTCTCCTGGTCGCTGGGTGCGGCTTTGCTGTTGGGCACGGTGCAGGTATCTTTCACAGAAATGTAGCTCCGAGGCCGACACCAGTGTGGGGTACTCCAGTCGATGTCGCTCTGGCAGAGATTGTAGTATGGCGAGTGCATGGCCTCTCAGTACAGTGGCGAGGTAGTAAGCCGTTGTTCAGCTGACCAGCCATTCAAGGTGGCGACTATTTCAAACTGGTGTTGGTACTCCTGCCAAGAAGTTTGGCTACCATAAGGGGCGGGCTTGATTGCAATCCCCTTCCCCACTCTGGCTGCGCAATGCCAATGCCGCAGAGCTGCTGGCTATCCTCTGAAACTGCTGTGTTGGTTATGACTTGCACTGCTTCCCTACTTTTCTTGACTGCCGGTGTGGTGATAGAACCCCGCTGCTAAAGAAATTCCTGCCATTCCTTCTTTATTGCACTCTTTGGTCCTTAGCACTGTCCATCCCCCTACTGGCACTGTCCAGTCACTGTAAATTTTCTCATCCACACAGTCAATTCTCGTATATTCACTAAATCGCTCATGCCTTCTATTTTCCTGTCTATTTTCCTATCTACTAAAACACTTACATTAGATATCTGGCTATTTACATTTTCAGTCACACTTTATTTTACACATTTTACTCCACTAACTTGGTTGTTTACATCTTCTCTCAAGGTATTCACTCTTGCACTCACTTGGCTGTGCTCAGCCCATCAAGTAATGCTCGCAGTGCTTGCAGTTCTGCAGACATTTTTCTAGTTAACATTCACTGCGATGGCTGTAGAAATCGGTATTAATATTTTGGCTTACAACTATCATAATTAATTTATTAATTTGTTTTAATTTCACTAATTACTTGCCTAATTTAATTTACAATTCCTCCATCCTATTTCTGACACCAGTGCCACAAGATGCCTGAGGGGCATATCCGAGTTCACAAGGGATGGAGGTCCTAATAACAATAAAATAACTAATTTGATTTTTTATTTATGCACATAGCTATTACAACATTAAACTATCTATTTCCGCTACTACTCTTGTTATTCTCAGAGAGCGCAATATTTAATGTCTGTCTCAATTATAATTAAAGTGCTTCTCAATATCTCTGTATTGGTTAAAGTAATTTAATTCACATTCATTATTTACTCATGTTCAGTCTGTCTATTGCCATCATTTGAAATGTCTGTCCACTCACGCATCCAGTTCAGTAGTCTCGCCCGCCAGTCTCTCTCTCCACCGCACCTATGCTCACAGTCCACAGATTTCACTCCCGCTGGTCACACTCTCCTCCATTTGACGTTCTGCTGACTCGTCATCCTCGCACACCATTCATCCAGTCATCATAAGAAACACTTTGACTGCTGTAAATGTTCATGAAATAGTTAGAATCTTTCAATATGTGTGGTAATTCATGCTATGTTGGTGTCATGAACATAATACTGTCAGTGATCATAACTTTGAGCGTCTTGTGTGATAAAGTATGTTCATGTTCACATCCATTGCTTTTCCAGTCACAAGCCATCTCCGTAAACAACTTCTGGTGCAGATGGATGACATCAGCATACATTGATTTATGTACAGTATTTACCTTGCTGTTCCTTAGCTTGGTTCGTCAACTTCTCTGCTCGGCAGTTGAGTTCAAGCAGTCCAGTTACAACACAGTGACCTCATGTAAAACCTCTGTGTACGAGCACATCATTGAACACAGAAAGTGCTGTTAGGAAATCCCGGCAAGGTCTGTACGGAAAGCTGCATTTTCACAATGCAAGAGGCCACCATGACCATTCGGGTTGTTGATTCAGGTCATAAGTTACAACACTGACCAGCACCGTTGACTCAACGTTTACCTGCGTATTGAAAAATTTGGCACCTTGCCTCATGTGCTACTCGGCAAGCAAGAAAGATTTTCAAATCAGACAGTTCCACATAACCCAAAAATTAAAAAGTGGCAGTATTAAACACTACCTCATGTGTTTGAAAAGAGGCTTTATTGCTAAGAGCATCTAGGCTGGAAAATCAAACTACGTGCTGTAGAAGTTACTACTTGAACTCTATATGGTGGGTTAAATCCTCGGACCATGGTAAGGGGGTTACTGTGCTAATGAGCCACTCGTCACACTGTGGTATGATCCACACTGAGGTTACGTGCAAAAGGTCTTAGTATATCTGGCTGGATTTTCCACAGTTCACTGTAGGATGTAGTCTTCCATGTCAGGAGTGTGATAGGTTCCCCTGTGACTCGTCATGAATGTCTGCAAAGAATGTTCCAGTTTTTGGCAGCTGCTAGAGCAAATGTGCAAATATTTTGATCTGTACATATCTGCTAGTAAAGTGGTGGTGGTGGTTATAGTCTCATAGCTGTTCTTTCTTTCCCATTGGCNTTTGATCTGTACATATCTGCTAGTAAAGTGGTGGTGGTGGTTATAGTCTCATAGCTGTTCTTTCTTTCCCATTGGCAGCCCTCGCACATCAGATGTGTCTAGCCATTTCAGAAATAGTGAAATGTTCCATTCTACCCGTAACTTTTATGTTTNAGCCCTCGCACATCAGATGTGTCTAGCCATTTCAGAAATAGTGAAATGTTCCATTCTACCCGTAACTTTTATGTTTTCACTGCCATAAAATGGGGTGAGATTGATCACACAAATATGTTCTAAAAATATTAATGTCAAAAATGGTACCTGACTTAAACATCTAAACATCTACAGAAAACTGTTATGTTATCAATCTCACCCCTGCTAATCATTTTCACCCCACCAATGTACCTAGAGTTAACATGTGATCATGTGATCAATTTCACCCCACTTTATGGTACTTGGATCCTTACTNTCCACCAATGTACCTAGAGTTAACATGTGATCATGTGATCAATTTCACCCCACTTTATGGTACTTGGATCCTTACTCATTCTGTAATTGACTCAAGTACTACATTGACTGTAAGTACAGTAGTAATATCTAAGACAATCCACAGATGCTGTGTCTTCAGTTTGTTCCGTCTGTTTGTTTGTTCAGTTGTGGACAATTACACCAGTCTTCTGCACCAAAAAGGGATCAGCTGACATATTTAGTGACATCGAATTGCTAATCCCCAATAACAATTTTAAGTAATTTTTGTCATATTCTTAAGTGATATTGTAGTTACAGAAGACTAAAGTTCATCTCAGCATTAAGTATATTCTACCGTGACATCATAGATTTTGGTTTTCTGCTAATATGTGTGTAGTTTGCTGTATGCATAACAGTGAAAATTCAAGTTTAGTAATTAGTTATTCTTGTGAGAATCTGTAATATTTAAATTCCAAAATGATTTTAATTACTTTTGGAAGAATTTGGTTAATGATAGATTTATTTATTCTTGGGATTATAATGGAGTAAAAATACAATATAATAACTTCTCATTGTATTCAGAATAATGTTAAGTTTTATGTAAATTTACTCACATAAGACTGTATACAATTTTACATCTGGAAGTTATGTCAACAATTAATTTTTTTTTAGATATTGCCTTACATAGTGAATAACTTTTGTTGACGTTAATTTTAACACTTGTAAGGAAAGCAGAGTTTGAGAGAAATGTGTGTTTGCGTTCCTTGCATGAGACAGATTTGTAGTTGGTCAATGCATAAAAATGAGTCAGGTGAATGAAGTGGACAGAGAAACAAGAACCTGTCCTCACTGCACCCTGGCCAGAGATGTAACCATATTTACCAGGCTCATAATCGTGGTGAACGTGGTTACATANTCCTTGCATGAGACAGATTTGTAGTTGGTCAATGCATAAAAATGAGTCAGGTGAATGAAGTGGACAGAGAAACAAGAGAACCTGTCCTCACTGCACCCTGGCCAGAGATGTAACCATATTTACCAGGCTCATAATCGTGGTGAACGTGGTTACATCTCCGACTACCGAGTCACCAACAGGTGCAATGCTAGTCAGTGGAGATACTGATTGAGCTAGCAGAGGGTAACTTGTCAGCCGTGTTGGATGGCTCATGTAGACGGTTCTGGTTGAGGTAATGCAACCATGTGGCAAGGAGGCCAGACACAAATTGCCTGCCCTTTCTCGGCATGGTGTTCATAAGCATGTAGTGGTTTGCAACCTGCTGCCATAGTGGGCAAGACCATTATGTTAAGGGCGTTGCCTAACAAGCCTGCAGCGTCAGAGTTTCAATGGGAAACCAGTGTTATCCCTTCCCAATGCAGCAGTTTTAAACTATTTCAAACAAAAATTATTCCAACACGAAATTTCTTACGAAATACTGAAACGTTAAGAAATATTGTCAATTTTATGTTTAGTAGGCCTATTGTTTTTGTAAAATTTAACTTTTTAAATTAAAATTTAAGTTAAAACAAATTATGAATGAATACAATTTTTTGAAAATTTTTTAACATGGCAATTATTTATGAAAAAGTTGCGTTGAATATTTTTTTTATTTGAAACAGTTATCTTTAAAATTGATGCATTTAGCAGGAATTTTATTTTCCTACTAAACTTCTTGGCTGCAGGCTTGCTAAACATAGTCCTTATGTATTCCTGTGCTTAACTGTGCAATGTGAAATATGTACAGAAATGTGCCAGTGCAGCACATCAGAGACACGTGGCAGCACGTGCTCCGGAGTGGAGTAAAGGGGGAGTACCTGCGGGACCTCCTCATGTGCCACCTCCACGCCCCACAGTTCCCGCCCGCCGACCCCAGCGCTTGCAGCACCCTGCTGGCGGCACTCTCCGCCAAGGGCCGCACCAAGAAGATGAAGAACGTGATTGCACAGATATTCGAGGAGTTGGGGCCGTACTTGGAGACGAGCCTGGTAGATGCGGCCAGCCTGTCCGAGGACTGCCGTGCTCTGGTGCCCATGCTGGATGCATTGCTAGCAGGTGGGCTGGTGCCGCTGTTGGAGTCGGCGGCTATCGATAAACTGATCAGGTGGGTCGAGTGTTGCAGCATCTCTTGAATGCAACAGCTGTGCAGTAAAGGACTTCACACAGCAATACTGCTCACTTTACCACAGTCGTTATTTTTGTAGCAAATTTTTTTAAGATTTGTTTCTATTGCGAAGGTGGCCATCTGCCTTGGCTGCTGATGTTAATAGCTGTTCTCAAGTATTGAGCAGGATTATTCCATTGTAATGAACGTTACAATTTCCCTTGGTTTACTGTATTCAAAATATTCCTGAAGTAAATTACAAAGAATTCCAAAGCTGTGTAACATTCCAAGGTGTAGAGGATAGTTAATACAAGAAATTCTACAAAATAAAATTATAACATTGCGCTGGAAAATTTTCTGTTTTTTACAGTCTGATGTAGTGTAACAAACATTACAAGAAATGTGAAAGGTTTTTTTAAAAATTTCTGTTCAATTAACATTTAAATTCAGTAGAAAAAGTCACACTTCCATTTTAGAATTATTAGAGAACTTTTGTGTAAAACGATAGTTTCTTTATGATATATAGATACATAGTGGAGATACATTTAAAAATAGAAATAAAAAAACAAGCATTACAGCTGTGTAAGAAATATTACACAGTCAATATAAAGCTGTTAATTTAAGACAAATGAAATATAAATTGATTAAATCCTTCTTACTCTCCCTGCAAAAGTTTTTTAAAAGTGTACTTCCCTCTTACTTCCTGAGGTTTAAGTAACAGTAAATATTTACTTTCCTTTTTAGCAGCAATTCTAATTTTTTTTACATATGAGTATTGAGGAAGTTAGTTTCAGCACTGAATTACCATTTGGTTTTATAAAACCAGATTATATGGACACAATAGGGAGTGTGCAAGTGATGAGTATTACACTCTTGCAACAGGAAGCTTTTGGTGGGATGTGTGTAGGAAGCTTGATACGTGAATCCAACTTGTTAATGTTTTATTAAAGGTGGATAACGAACCACAAATGTGCAATTAAAACTGTTGTGTTACGGGATGCAACGCCATGTATAGAAAGTCCTTCAGGCATTCAAGTGTTCAAATTTATAATGAGACACACCACAGTATAAGAAACGATGCTTGGATTGCAGCCGTAAAGTGTGACACGATCGACGGACAACCACGGACTCCCAGTAAACATTTCATGGCTGCTGTCATTTTGTTAATGGTACACCAACAACAGACCCACATAACACAGGTTATCTACATAAGCTCTGCATGGCACCACGTGCAAATCATGAGCTGGATGTGGCGAAAGACGTTGCAGCTAGGTAAAAATGAAGCCAACTTCGGCATAGTTATGACAAAATTGCAAGTACTTCAGCAATCAAATTTAGGTATTGTTCTCCACCTCAAGGTAATGTAGGCAAACAGACATTTATTCAAAATTTCACATTCTTTTTTTTCTACAGCATTGTGTAACAATTTTTGTACCATCAAATCCGCTGTTACATAAATTTCACTTTTGCATTCCACTTTCAACACAATAGTAAAAATGCAGTCAAGATGGTTTATTTGTTTATTCAAACTAATTGTGTCTAATCAATATTTTCGGCAACTGTACCCTTTGAAATGAACATTTCTTCAATGCTCTTCCCTTCAATTACAAACTTTTGCCAATTGTTGTGTCATGGTTGTCTTGGAAGCATCTCTCTCGCAATTAATAACGAAGCACATTGCAGCAATATGTTTTCACATGTGATTTACCGGTATTGCATTCACAGTCGAATTGATACCCGCCAATACTGAAGTTTGGAAATAGGTATTTAATCTGCTCTGCGGCGTGAGGCGCCAACACTGGATGCTAGCCCCCCCAGTGATAGGGTGTAAGGATACGTCGACACTGTTGTCTCCAGGTCCAATTTACTCATAAATCAGTTCACAAAATCGAGTTTTATTGTTGCTTGAACAAGTTAACTGATACACAAACTCTCGAGACAACCCCTTCNGGGGGGGGGGAGGGGGCATTTTTTCACACTTGGTGTAGAAAACTACTTATCTGACACTGCGGCGCTGTCTTCTCTCGGCTGGCAACTTCGCACTGCTCCGGATTCCCCGTCGGCCGACTGCCGCCTGCCGCATTTTCTCTGACTCTTCCCGTTGCGGGTCCCGTTTGACGGCCTCCGACTGAGGTCGCCGTCTTGCTGCATTTGGCGAACTCATTTTTCTCTCTGCTGGAAGGTCCTGGTAAAGGCCCTCTGTGATTGGTCTGTTGCACGCGGCTGGCTTCCTCTTGAGCGGGCGCCCTTCGTTAGGGCTCACCCCTCGCTCCCGTTCTCGGCGTAGGGGAGTAACGGACTGTTGACTCCCCCACCACGTCCCGGCGAGGGCCCACACAGGTGTGTGTGGGGCCCACCTGTCCTTCGAGGCTACAGGCTGCACTGGACAATCCCACTAGCTCGACATGGCACTTCTCGGTGAAGTTCACCACTCGACTCCGCCTTCCTCGGTGTGTTGCAACTGACTGACTGGAAACTGACTGGCTTATGCGGTAACTGGCTGGTTAACTCGCGTCCCGATTCGGCTGACCCCTTAATGTCGTGACTGACTATCTGCGCATCCCGGGGTGGCAGTACTGAACT
>NQII01000175.1:1357838-1390125 GCA_002778355.1 Clitarchus hookeri | reverse complement strand
GATACCGTGCCGCTATTGTACCAGCACGTTTGCCAAAAAGCTCTCAACGTTTATGGCGGTGGCTAGCCTGGGGTAGGCGCGGCCTCTGGTGTGGGGTCTGTGTCCCCAGGCAGTTGTGGGGGGGGGGGCAGCTGCATCCGCCTTCCTTCGTAAGTGGTTGTTTCGCCGGGCCGTCCTGGCTCCATTCTCTCATCACGTCCGCTGGACCCTAAATCCTTATTGCGGGCTTCGCCAGAGCGTGTATTCTGATGAATAAAATATAGGGACGCCGAATGCGTCAACGTGTCTCAATGTTTGTATTTGAGTTAATCTATGATTAAATAAAAAAAAGAAATATACTCAGCATTTACACCTTTACTGCCCGATTTTTACTTTATAACTGCAATACCTGTACTGAAGATTGAATAAAAAAATAAACAAGTTTTCGCTAGTCTTTACTTAATATAGCACAGAAATCATGTTGCAAATATATTTTTATTGGCTGAATTTTGGCATAGTAGGGTTGCTTGTGAACACGCTTTTCTCTCAAGCACTTGCCATTTATTTCATGCACAAGCATTTCTGTAATGTCGAATATGTGCTTACTCTCATTTAAATTTCGATCTTTATTTAAGGCGGACTTCCGGAAGTTGTTTTTTCTGAAACCCTGTGGAAATTATTATACACGTTTCAACCAATCACGTCGTTGTACCATTTTCTGTAATGTGCCTATTTGTCTTTATCTCCCTCTCCGTTTGTACCGCCGGCTCCACTAGAGACTCCCGCCACCAACTAAAAATAGCTCCTTCCCCCATTCCCTACAGCGTCAGTAATCTTAAGCTTGTCAACTCCCCTGTGGCCATGTTGACTTTGCATGCTGGGAACAAACGACTGCTGGTTCCATATTGAGAAAAAACTTATTAAATAAAGCTATGCTGCGGAGAATTTTTTGATGTGCATAAAACATAATTTTTATTACGTATGAAATTTATTCATTTTGTTCCTCTTTTCTTTGAATGACCCAGCTTAGGCACATTTTTCTGACGGTATTATTATGCAGCATGATGGGTGCGTGGATATGATCTTGGTGTGGCATTATTCCTTGGGTTCTCTTGTTTCCACCCTCATTTTCCTTCCATCAGTGCTCTACACCTACGTAATCACATTTCTTCCTTTCTGCAGGCAGACTGGAGAATGCCTGGTGTGTCCCTTGGGCAAGGTTGCCTGTTGATTCCCACATGTTNAATCACATTTCTTCCTTTCTGCAGGCAGACTGGAGAATGCCTGGTGTGTCCCTTGGGCAAGGTTGCCTGTTGATTCCCACATGTTTGGCAAACACTTGTTGAAATAACTTTTAATGATATAGTTTTGTGATTTTGTACAATTTTTAGCCTACTTTCTGAAGGAAAGAAAGGCTTACGAGATCACTTTCCTGTCTGTGTGTGTCTCCCCCCTTTTCAATTTTTGAATGCGTCAACTAAATTTCACCAAAATCGGTACACATGTACTACTGAGTAAGGACACCTGACTTTTACAGTTTTCGACGACGCCAGGCAATTACTTTGAAAATGGTGCCCATTTTAATATTTAGGGTGATATATCTCGGGAACCATTCAACCCATTCAAACCAAATTTTGTATGCTGGCAGAGNGCCATTTTAATATTTAGGGTGATATATCTCGGGAACCATTCAACCCATTCAAACCAAATTTTGTATGCTGGCAGAGCATCATGTAAGCATTACATTTTTTTTGAATGGATATTGTTTTTTGTCCATTTTAAAAGATAGCACTAAATGAAACAAGAAGTTACTGATATAACTAACAAGCCTACTTTCCTCCACAGGTGCAATTAATTTTTAAATAAGTTCTTAAAAGCCAAGTTGGTAGGTAAGATTTGACTTCTCTTTGAAAGCAATAACATTAAAAATGAAACCAGAAACTTATGTTACAGCAAATTACAAACACACACGGGCTTCACCTGGGACTTAAACCCAGAAAACTTCGGATTTAATCAGTCTAACGTTTCGAATGATAGGGTTTACAAATGTAAAATATTTTCAGGGTCTTTATTTAAAAAATAAGTGACTAAGCCACTTAAAACATGCAAGTTTAAATGGCCTACCATAGCGCTACTTGTGTGAAGAATTTGGTGGAAATTGTTTGATTGGTCCCCGAGATATGGTGCACAAGACTTTGTTTTATCTTCTTTTTGATGCTATTATACAAAATTGCCAAATAAAAAGAGGCTCTGTATGTCTACATTCAAATTTTGGTTGAACTTGCTTGAATTGTTTTAATACATGGGGTGAATTTACCTAAATTATGTATGAAGCCGCCATTTTGAACATCGTTATCTGACCCATTCAAATCATGAAAGTTTACATGGCCTTCTGTAGCATTTATGGTGTTCTCAATGTGGTACAAATTAGTTTAAATGTTCCAGTGTTACATTTGGTGGGAATCGGTTGATTGGTCCTCGAAGTATGGCATAAAACCTCCATAATTTTCATATGGCGATCTTTATAAATGGAGGATAAAAGAGTAATGTAGTAGCACATTTGATTATTGTTTACTGCCAATATACAAAGTTAAGTTAAAATAGATTGCAGAGTTTTGTAGATATAGAACACAAAACTAGAATGTTTTTATAGCTGCCATTCTGAAAATGCATCATACTTAAAAAATACATATATTAATATGGCCTATAAAAGTACAACATCTTCACCAAGGTTGATTGTTTCCCAAGATATGAGTTTAAAAATTTTTTTTTNAATATGGCCTATAAAAGTACAACATCTTCACCAAGGTTGATTGTTTCCCAAGATATGAGTTTAAAAATTTTTTTTTATTGGTGGGGCTATTTTACGAAATGGCAGAGAAATAAGGCTGTTCTTAGACAAATTTGATGGTTGANATTTTTTTTTATTGGTGGGGCTATTTTACGAAATGGCAGAGAAATAAGGCTGTTCTTAGACAAATTTGATGGTTGAAATGGGTACTGCCAGACTACAAAGTTGTTGGAATTTGTTTAATTAATAAAATACAGTTAGCTAAAATATTTATATAGCCACCATTTTGAAAATAATTGCCTGACCTACACAAGTTTACACCACCTGCTACAGTACTATTTGTTTTGACAAATTTGATATATTGTTTCCTGAGATGCTCTGTGTAGATACAGTTGATAATTGTAATATCTACTGCCAGCATATATAGATAAGTTGGAAATGATTTCATGGTTTTGACAATATAGCATTTAAAATGCTAAAATAGCTAAATGTCCACCATTTTTAAAATAAGTGTCTGATGTACGTAAAACATGCAATTTTACATCATATGCCGCAATACTACTTGTTTGCCTAATTTGATAGGAATTGGTTAATTGTTTCTCAATATATGACATAAAAAATTATTTATTTTGCATTGTACTATCTTACAAAATGGTGGAAAAAAGATGATTTGTGTATATACAGTTGATAGTTGTAATATCTACTGCCAGCACGCCAAGTTATGGTCGCCATTTTTAAAATAAGTACCGACTCATATTCAATAATTTAGTTTTCGAGATACAATGTAAAATCTTTATTTCTTCATTTGGTGCAATTTTGCAAAATGACTAACAACAGTATCCATCTCAAATTTATATCTTACTTGATGCTCTGCCAGCATACAAAATTTGGTTTAAATTGGGGAGAATGGTTCCCAAGATATGACATATCACTCTTAATTTTAAAATGGCCACCATTTTGAAAGTAAGTGCCTGACGTGTTTGAAAGCTGTAAAAGTCAGGTGTCCTTACTAAGTATCATGTGTACTAAGTTTGGTGAAATTTGGTTAACACATTCAAAAATTGAAAGGAGGGGACACACGCAGACAGGAAAGTGATCTCATAAGCCTTTCTCCCCATCAGAAAGTAGGCATTTACATTATATCTAGATAACTATCAGAGCAATTCTCACCCCATTTGGCATGTAAGTAATACTATGACACGCAAGGTAAACATTAAGTTATTGAACTTGATTAGGTACTTATTTTCAAAATGGTGGCTATACAAATATCTTAGGTTTATTTGGTAAATATACTATACCATTTAACCAATTTTGGCTAAAACATTTATGCTGAAAATTTCTATTACAAGCATAATATCTGCCAATAGCTTAGCCACTTTTGTCAACCATTATGTAAGATAGCGCCATAGGAATACATTAAGTTTTTGTCATAACTCTGTAAACAATAAACAGATTCTTACCAAACTTGGCAAAAAAGTAGTACTGCGGCAGATGATGTAAAATTGTATGTTTTAAGTTGTTGGTCATTTATTTTCAAAATGGCGACCACATAGGCATTTTAGCTTGGTATAATTTATTGTTAAAACCAAGTAATCAACTCAAACTAAATTTTGTATGAGAGCAGTATATATTACAACTACCAAATGTGTTTACATAGATTATATTTTGTCCGCCATTTTATAAGGCATGCCACATGCAAAAATAAAGTTATTATTTAATATCTCGGGAAACAATGGACAGATTCCTGCCAAATTTGGCAAACAATTTGCACTGCCGCAGGTGTGGTAAACTGCTGTGCTTTAGGTAGGTGAGGCACTTATTTCCAAAATGGTGCCTATATACATATTTTAGCTCAGTATCTTTTATTAACGAAAAAAAATTCCAACTTAACTTTGTATGCTGGCAGCTTCAATTACGGTTATAAAATTTATCTGTAAAGAGCGTCAGATCTCTGCCATTTTGTAAGTTAGTCACACAATAAATATTAAGTTTTTGTGCCATATCTTGGGAAACAATCAACGCATTCTTACCAAATTTGGAGAAGGAGATGTATTGTGGTATGTGGTAGACCATATAACTATAGGCAATTCAAAGTTACTTCATACTTTTCTAAAGCCCCGCTAAAGTTTTACTTTTGGTTACTGATTATGTATCCTTCCGCTACATGTAAACATAAGCACTGCCATGTGACTTCTACGTTTTAACTGTCAAATGCTTTCTTTACTGTTTTCAGCTATTCAATGAATTCTGTCATTTTTCAAAAACCATTTCGTAAGAACCATATTTAGGTCAGCTTGACTTTTTTTTTTTTTAAACAATGTCTGTATTGACAATAATTCTTACTGTTATTATTTTACACTGTAACCATTTTTTATACATGACATAGCACATTATACGTAATACAAGTTGCATCGACTGTGTTTAACCCTGTTAAAACTGTGGGGGAAAGAAATGTAGTATTTAACCTTGTATTGGGTTATTTCATTAAAAGGATGGCCTCAGTTGAAATAGATATTAAAACGGAGGAATAAGCAGTCCAACGAAAAGACACAGTAAATTCAAGCACACAACTCGTGTCGCTTATTTTTTGCACGTAGTAGCGACAAACTTAAAAGATAGTGATGAATATGCACACAAATAGGCCTACCATAACTTTTATTCTGCTCATATTTGTATGCATTGGTGCCTACTGTTTTCTAGGTTTAATTAATTATTTATTTTAATTTTTTCTGGCTGGGCTTAGTATTTTGTTGGGGTTGTGGCAAACATTCAAATCTCAGAAATGTAAGCANTATTTTAATTTTTTCTGGCTGGGCTTAGTATTTTGTTGGGGTTGTGGCAAACATTCAAATCTCAGAAATGTAAGCATGTTATACAATGTTTTTCAAACTCCTAGGGCAAAGTTACAACGTCATGATAAATAAACAGATGTGACTTTCAAATAATTAATTTTGTCATTAACACAGTTCACGATCAAAACATATAAATTTCGCACTTCCAATATTTTCAAGACTACAGACACTGTCACACCATGACGTAAAGGCAACAATACGCCTTCACACACAGCGTTTACAATACACGTTACATTATATTGATTCCTTCAGTGGAAAATCGGATTTATCACAACATCGTAATTTGCCTAGGTAGGTTTACAAAACACAACGTGTACAAACTTAATGTGTATTTTNTTTATCACAACATCGTAATTTGCCTAGGTAGGTTTACAAAACACAACGTGTACAAACTTAATGTGTATTTTTAAGTTTTTTTAACAAGAAGAGAAATTAACGCTTTGTTCAGGAACACGCCAAGTCATGTCGCCACTTGCCACTTTGCTTCAGATTCGTAACCGTCGNGTCGCCACTTGCCACTTTGCTTCAGATTCGTAACCGTCGCGCCATCACATCTGAATAAATTATAATAAGTGTTCAAACAATAAAATCTCATTTCATTTGTAAATTACCAATTAAAAAATGATTTACTTTTGCTGTAATAAGTGTGAAATATGCTGAAATTGAAAACGTGTATAATTCTTGTGCTACTACTAGCAGTGCAAAACTTCCCGAGAGAGAGACAGAGAAAGAGAGAGCGACAAGCTCCCTCCACTCCGCCTTCAAGTTTCTTCTTCGGACAAAAAAAAATACCTTGTCGCTAAAGCCTACGCACCGTAATTTGCGCTGATATTTTTAACTGTAACAATGAACCCATTTTCTTCAGTGCTACCTAAAAAATTTTAATATACCAATAGGCAACGTTAAATTTACATAATAGCATACCAACAAACTATTTAAAACAACATTTTAACCGTGAACTATTTCATACTAGCCATTGCCAATATATCGCTTCTCTGTGTTTTAAATTCGTATTTAATACAAAATAAATATCGGAAGTTATAGAATGTACTAAGTGAAAGTTTCATTTATTCAAGAAAACAATATTTTAAAGTTAATCACAGTGTTATATATTTGTGGTACACAAATTATTTAAAAAAACAGGATGACATAGTACTGCTAGGGTGATTTTTCAAAGGTTTGTTTCAAAACATCTGAAGAAACCGTGAATCGACTGTAAGGTGTGACAGACGCTTATTTTCAGAATGGCAGCTATAAAATAATTTTAGCTTAGTCAGGGCCGGATTTTGCACGTTGCTGCCTATAGGCCCATGAAAATGTGCTGCCCTCTCCCCAATCTGTTAAATTTTTTTAATTTTTCCTTCATTTAATATTTTACAATCCACAGCATCGGGACCAGGTTCATCATCATGATTTAAATTACCAAATTAATGTGTTATAAATAAATTACTGAATTAAAAGGAAAAACAAGTATTGGTTACAAACTAGGTAAAATTTCAGTTATTGAATTAACTTGTCATAAAAATCCATAATTTACGATTGTAAGCTTACCTTTTTATTTGTAGGCATTTATTTTAGTCTTCCTTTTGACAAAGCCATTGATGTTTATAATGTCCAGTCTTCATATTCTCTCCTGGCATGGGATTTTTTTTGGCTCGAACCACCTTTACCTCACACACTGTAAGAAACGGCCTGAAGAAATAGAAAACATACATGGTTAATTTTTAAACATTTACATGCAGTTTTTTTGCATTCTTGTACAAAGCTAATCTAAAAATAGAAAATAGTTTAAATCTTCTCATAAAATAGATTCAGAATGCCACAGAAATGCAAAAATGAGAATAATCAAAACATCAATACAATAGGATTTTTCATCTTTATTCCACTAACCGTCACCGTGTTCCAACAATAAGAACGATCTTCNAAAACATCAATACAATAGGATTTTTCATCTTTATTCCACTAACCGTCACCGTGTTCCAACAATAAGAACGATCTTCGGACACAAGAGAAAGCATGTAATAACATTTTAATTTACCATATAAAATATTACTGCAATGAAAATGTATATCCAGTGTTATTTAACGACAAGGAAAATATTTTATATTTAGTTATTTTATGAAAGTACATTCTTTAACAGCAGAAATATATTTTTATAGTTAATTTCTTATTTGGAGATAAGTTCTTTAAAGCCTTCATTTGTATAAAGAAGTGATAATGTCCTCCAAGTCCAATTCACAGCAACCTCCCTTCGATGTTTAGCAGCGCCATGTCGATAAATTGTCTTTTACCATAGTTGACCACAAGTACACTCATTTGCAAAAAAAATTGATCACCCTGATTGTGCAATCGCAGTGACACGTAGGTGGCTACAGGCTCAGGACACGGTAGTATGTATACAGAAAATATCAAAATATTGTAGCACACCAAGAATGTGTTGCAGGGGACCAACACTTACAGGATAAACTTAGTTTGGTGTTGGACAACCTGTCGCATGGAGACAGGTTGTAATACGGTTGAGCATGGAGGCATACAGATGTCAAATGTTCACCTGAGGAAGATCATGCCACAGCTGGCATAACTGAATCTCCAAATCCGCCTGGAGCCATGGCGACTGAGCAGTTAGATTGCTGCTCTCCTCCCACCAAGATGGACCGGATTCAATCCCTTGCTGGGTCATTCTAAATTTTCGCAAGTGGGAATCGTGCCGGATAATGCAGCTGGTCGGAGGGTTTTTTCCGGGGATCTCCCATTTCCTCCGCCCTTGCATTCCGGCACTGCTCCATTCTTACCTCATTTCACCCTCATTGGTTCTCAAGACCTTGTTGTTAAGAGCCGCCCAAATCTCTCAACTCAACTCCAAATCCGCCGTAGTTGCCGCTGGCCAAAGTTGCCATCCAATCTAATTGCAAACGTTCTTTATGGGCGAGACGTCTGAGGACCTTGCTGACCAAAGAAGCATGTAGACATCATGTAAGCAGGCTAGAGATCCCCGTGATGTGTGAAGCCGGGCATTATCCTGCTGGAAAATGGGGTTGTCGAACTGCACCAGGAAGGGGAGCTCACATGGTGGCAGAATTTCTTGGACATATCGCTGTACCGTCAGTGTTCCTTCGCTCACCACCAGTGGGGTGCGGGAATCATAGGAAATGCCACCTCATACCATAACACCTCTTGTTGGGGCCGTGTGTTGTTCTACAATGAAACATGGATCACGGAGCTTGCCAGGACGTCTACATACTTGAATCCGGCGGTCGTCTGTGTCCAGACAGATCCGTGATTCGTCGTTGAACACTGCTCGTCGCCAATCCGCAAGCTGCCATGCTGCTCGTTCCTAGCAGAATGTCACACGTGTTCGGCGATGCTCAGGCTGTAATAGTAGACATCGTAACAGATGCCTCGACAAAAGATCCTGCTCTGCTGTCCGTCTGGATATAAAACTGGTGGACACAGGCATATCCCCATCTGCTGTGAATGTCCCTGGATGGTGTGCAGCGAGGCCCAAGGAGTGATTACAGCCTGTCACGCAAAGAAAAGATCCTCCCTCCTTGTGGTGTGCCGGGGTCAACCCAAGCTGTCTCGACAGGTGAGTGTACTTTTATGATCCCACTCCGTCCAGCACCGACTCGCAGTGTTCATAAGTAGAATGGTTCAAGTGATGACCAATGCCCCGAAACGCCGAATGTGCATCTTGTTGGCCGACGATGCTGCCTTTCTCAAACTTATGTAGCTGGGCAAATGCTTCTCAAATGTGCCATCAAGGCATACTGCATGTTGTTAATTGAATTTTGCTCTGTGGCTCACACTGCTACTAAGGTCTTGAGTATTTTATATGTTGAATGATGGAGGGACATTTTTAGCGCAAGCTAATTGCATTAAACACAAATGGGACAGATGTCGGGCTATGACGATACTGTGTGCCAATCTTCGTTGTACGTGAGCGATTCATTCATGGTGATCATTTTGTGTTTTACAAACGAGTGTAGTTTTTCACATGCCATATAGTAGAACAGGAATGTTCTGCTGAGCAGTTGGTCAATGAAGCACCAGGTATTATTCTGATTGGTATACCTACATTTGGGTACACTTTAAAAAGACCTTCTTTGTGTAGAAAATTGCATAATTCTGTTATGTTGCCATTTTCTTAATCTTTAGATGCTCTCTAAGATGCAGTGACTCTTATAGTATGGATTGCTGAAGGTCATTCTTGTAATAAACTATATTAATGTAAACTGAATTTGCAGCTTTTCTCCAAATGTATCTGTAATTTCATTGTATATATCAATACGAAAATTATATTTTCCTGTCTTAGGAATTAATTCTTCATTCTTAGTCTCGTGAGACCACACAGTGCACTTTTTTTCCCTCCTCTCATCAAATTTATACATCTATAAGCAGCCGACTGACTTGTAAAAGCAGTTGTTAATAACGAATTGCCATAAATCTGTTTGGTGCTAACAGAATTTAATATGTGCTTTTAAGTTTTTTACACTTCCTCTGAAAGTTTTAATATGACTAGGGTATATATAAAAAAGATAACTATTTTTTAAATATAAAAGCATGTATCTGTTAATGATATAGAGGTGATCAACAGTTGTCTTCTGCACTAGTGAGGGTAAAGTGAGGTGCAGGTGAATGTAACAGTGGTAGAAATGTGAGTACCCTGGGAAACCCATCAGCCCACAGCAACTTCTGTCACTTTTCCCACATGCTATGATCCAGTATTGAACCCACCTNACCCTGGGAAACCCATCAGCCCACAGCAACTTCTGTCACTTTTCCCACATGCTATGATCCAGTATTGAACCCACCTTAGTGGAACAGTATTGAACCCACCTTAGTTGAAGGTGAGTGACGTAGCCACTACACCACAGCATCGTAAGAATTTTTTGTAAAACTAAATTTAAACAAACTCTATGTCACCATTCCACCACATAATTTTGAAAGTACAATAGGCAAACCATAATGAAATGTTGGGTACATGCTCAGACAAGTACAAGTAAATCTACCACCCCTTCATTCTGTGCAGGTCACTTTACTCTGTCATTACAGTAAAACCTCGATTTTACGTTCCCTCAATTACGTTATCCCCTTAAATAAACCAATTTATTCAGCTCCCCCCCATTCTCCCTATGTTCACAATGTATTAAATTGACATTTACACTGNCCCTCAATTACGTTATCCCCTTAAATAAACCAATTTATTCAGCTCCCCCAATTCAATGTGGTTTCCCTCGAATTAAACTTATTTTAAATTCATATGTTTATCAAAATTTGGAAATTCATACATTGTAGTCTTGTTTATAAAATATATTAATGCAGATATTGAGAGTGCAATAATATGCATACAACATAATTTCATTGGAAAGTAAAAGTAGCACCCCTCAAAATGTTTACACTGGAAAAAAAAATTATTTATCAGATCTTTAGAACGATTATAGACTAAAGTATAACTTAAATTGAAATAAATATATTATTATGTGGTTTGGTTCTAAATAAAACTTAAAATTCCACTGGGAAAGTCAAAGAATAAAAAAGTTACCAGATATTGTTAGACACAGTAAAGAAAAAGAAATACTATTCTTCAAGTTAGTAAAATATTTCACTACAAAAACTAACCCAAATAGAAAACAGTGACTGACACTTAATATATATGATTTGGCATCTTACAATATTAAACTAAAACCTTTTTGACCCATTGTTCTACATCAACATTAACTCTTCAAACATATAGTTTTCAAGATTTTCCCTTCATTTACACTTTCCCCCATTTACACCATTTTACATTTGTCCCCAGAAAAGTGTAAAATAGGAGTTCTACTGTATATTCAACAGCTATTTGGACACTGGCTAACTAGCAGTGAACAGCATTTCTGAAGTACACTATTGTTTGTGTGAAATTTCAACACCCAGAAAGAATGGCCCAAATGAATCCAAACTTGAAGAATGTGTAGAACAATGTACCAGTAATAAGTGACTACTATTGTAGAGAGATTGCGTACACGTAGGCCCAGAAGCACCCTCTCTTGTGTGACCGGAAAGGTCCATGTTACGCCAAACTCAGTCAGTGAAGAGCCGTCAAACAAAGTGAAAGCAAGTGCCAGTATGCTTCGTCGACGTCAAAGGGCATTATATCAGTATGTGAGTGAGTTCGAATGGGGCAGAATGATCAGTCTCCGGGAAATGGGTTTGTCATACCGTGACATTTTGGCTCGTACAGGGCATGCTGCTATGACAATGATGCGTGTGTGACATCAGTGGATAGAAGAGGGTCATACGCAGCGACGAGCGGGTATTGGACCACACAATGTGACCACCGCATGGGATGACCGCCATCTTGTCCGCATGGCCGTAACACACCGTACAGCCTTGTCCGCAGTGTTGGCTCGACACTGGAGTACTGCAACTTCTGTGGACCTGTCTGTATCGACAGTTCGATGTTGTCTGCTGCGGGCTGGACTGGCAGCATGGATGCTATTGCGTTAGCTTCCATTGTCCAGAAACCACAAACGCCTCAGACTGCAATGGCCACGTGAACGTCGTCACTGACTTGCTGAGTGGCAAAATGTGGTGTTTTCGGACGAGTCCCGCTTCAACCTGTCCTACAGTGATGGCCGCATATGTGTTAGATGCTACCGTGGTGATCATAATCTGGCAACCTGCGTTGTGGAGTGGTATAACAGAGAAACGCCACGTGTGATGGTTTGGGGTGCTATTGGATACAATATGCGATCTCAACTCCTACGTATTAAGGGCACTCTGAACAGCAACTGCTACATCAGGGATGTATTAGAGCCCGAGGTACTGCCCCTCCTTCAGGCGACTCCATATGCCATATTTCAGCATGACAATGCCCGGCCACATGTGGTGAAGAATGTGCAAGACTTCTTTAATGAACAACGGGTACCACTGCTTCCGTGGCCTGCACATTCGCTTGACATGTCACCCGTCGAATATGTCTGGGATATGGTTAGTTAGCGACTTGTTCGTCATGGACCTCCAGCAACCACTGTTGATGTTTTGTGGACTCGCATACAAACCGCGTGGAGGGAGATTCCCCAGGAACATATCAAGGTCCTCTTTGTTTCCATGCCACGACGTTTACAGGTTCTGATTGCAGCACGTGGGGACTTCACACCATACTGAATTCTGAAGGACAGAGATCATGTACAGTTCTGTAATCCTAATAAATTGTGTATTGTCATGTACCTAATCTGTGTTACCTAATCTGTGGTATAAAATTAATTTCTCACATGTGTCTTTCTTGGTATTGCATTTTTCACAAAAGTTAGTGCATACTGTTATTTTAATTCTCTCTAAGATTTCATGTCTGTAGTCTAGTCCATTCACGGTTTCTTCGGGTATTTTGAAACAAACCTTTGAAAAATCATCCTAGGAGTAATATGTTAACTTGTTTTCTAAATAACTTGTATACCACAAGTATATAACATTGATTAAAAGTGTAATATTTTTGAATAAATGAAACTTTAACTTANTAAATAACTTGTATACCACAAGTATATAACATTGATTAAAAGTGTAATATTTTTGAATAAATGAAACTTTAACTTAGTATCTTATATAACTTGTAATAATTGTTTTGTATTCAATACGAATTAAAAACAGTGATAGCAGTGATGTTTTGGCAACAGCTAGTAAGAAATAGTTCACAGTTAAAATATTGTTTTAACCAAGTTTTTTGGTATGCTATGTGTAAATTAAACTTTGCCTACTGAAATATTTAAATTTTTTGGTAACCCTGATGGAAACATATTTCATTGTTGCAGTTAAAAATATCAGCGCTAAATAATGTGTGTAAGCCCTAGTTGCATGGTGTTTTCTTTTTTGACCGAGGAAGAAACTTCAGTAGTCTATCGGGGGAGCGGAGCTTGTGTCTCTCTCTCTCCCCCTCTCTCTCTCTCTCTTACTCGTGCACCCCCCCCTTTCCGCTATTAGTAATAGAAAAAAAAATTATACACGTTTTCAATGTTAGCACATTTCATACTTATTACAGCAAAATGCATTTTGAATTTGTAATTTACAAGTTAATAGAGATGTTTATGTTTGAATACTTATTATAATATATTTAATTGTGATGACGGGAGGGTTACAAGTCCGAAGTTGGCACAAGTGGCTAGTTGACATGGTGTGTTGCTGTTGCTTAACGAAGCATTAATTTTTCTTGGTCCGAAAAATACTTGAAATACAAAAATACCTGCTTAAGTTCTACTTATGGGTATTGATGAAATCCTTCCACTACATATAAATAAAAACACTGTCATGTGACTTCTACTTTTCAACCATCAAATGCTATGTTTACTCTTTTCAGCTGTTCAAAGAATGCTGGCATAGTTCAAAAAGTGTTAAATGTTCACAATTGAGGCCTATAATCATATTTTGATCAGCTTTATGACTTGTCTGTATTGAAGATAGTTCTTATAGTTATTATTTTACATATTTTTAACATGTTTGTGTTATTCATAATGTAGCACATTACACATAATGCATGCTAATATTCAGCCTCAACTGTGTTTAAGACTGCTACAGCTTTGGGAGAAAGAAAAGAATTATTTAACCTCTTGTTGATGTGTTATTTTGTGAAAGGACAGCCTCAATTGGAATAAATATTAAAACAAAGGACCATCCAGTCCAACTAAAAGAAAGTAAACTCAAGTACGCAACTTGTGCCGCTTACTTTTAATTAATAGCAGCGACAAATTTAAAGATATTGGTGAACATGCACACAAATAGACCTACCATAACTTTAATTCTGCTCAAATTTCTTTACATACTTGGTTTTTCTAAGTATGTAAAGTCTAAGTTGACTATGAAAATGTGATATACAAAAAACTTGATTGTTTCTGTAATTGCACCAAAATAATTACACAATTTAAAAATTTGTTTCTTATAATCACTGGAAAATATTAGCTATTCAGGATTTGGGTGTACAGTGTAGCAATCTAACAACTATTTCTAATAAACCTGCAAATTTGATTGAATCTGCNCTATTCAGGATTTGGGTGTACAGTGTAGCAATCTAACAACTATTTCTAATAAACCTGCAAATTTGATTGAATCTGCGTGTTCAGCCTCCACTTAAGCTGGGTTAATCACAGGGTACAAACACAAATGTGTAATTGAAGGATGTGTCACAGCAGACTTCTTTAAAACACAAATAAGTGTTTTAAAAGATTTTTGAGAAGTATGTTTTGTTGTGTTCTTTCACAGCATATTCACTAGGCGACCTGATTGTACCCTATGACTATATTTTGAAATATTGAAGAGGGGTTCACCGTCATACTATTTTTGCTCTCCACTCTGTAATTTTGTTAACTCAGGCTCTGCAAGCATTTAGAATAATCACAGGAGCAAGGAAGTCTTAAATGGCAGGTTTTTTGTGTCCATACTAGGATTTTGTTTTTTGTGCAATACAAATTGCTAGATGACGATACTTTAGCCGAGTACAGCTCATTGCATACGCAAACTGACAGTAAAGTGGTATTCTTAGATAAAGTATACTTTTCATAAAATAAATATCTTTGTATGTGTACCACTTAATTAAAATTCCAGTAATCGTTAGAATTAGGATGCAGAAACTCTTTCAGGATGGACTAAGTAAGATTCCTTGTATTATTCCACACATAAAAACATATGTATAAAAAATTAATAATAAAATGCATAGAATTTAACAGTAAGTACTCTCTTCTTAAACATGAATGCCAAACTCGTTATGCATGAATAACATGTAAATGTTGCATCATATGTGGCAGTGCTTGCATATTGTAGTTTAAAATACAACTCGCTATGGGTTTCTATGCTAGTAGCTTAAGTTTAGTATGGTTATGCAATATATTTTGACACAAGTACCAAAATTAAAACCTGCCACCATTACATTTGCAGGTGCTATATGGTTCTATTAAAGTTAGCATGTTATGATCCGAGTAAAAGTCATACTCGAGTGTTTTGCATAATTAGGGTGAAGTTACACAAATGAAGTAGTTCACATGCACCCATCCATCCAATAAAGTATAAATAACTCGCATGGCAATTACCACACGTGCTTGGCCTATCGTGTTTGTTGTTCATAAAATCATTGAGATGTAGGTATATTATGTTTTGGTACATGTGTATTTTATTAACTGAAAATATTTATTATGAGTTAAGGAAAATAGTAATGTTGAAATTTTACATGTTCTCAATTACTCAAAAGCTAACTATAAAGTAATTTACTTATTTAATTTTCAGTTTTTATGTCATAAATTACATTAAAAAGCATTTTGTGTGTTAAAAAGAGGGGGAAATTGTGGTATAAATCTATACGACTATTAAATAAAATGCTGGGCAGGCACATTACAGTTTTATGTTCCTTTTTATTGCATAATACAAAAACAATGTGTTGAGCACATGAAAATATGCATATTGTACAACTCGCATTAAAAATGCTGTATTAATTGGTTACTAAATTACAGAGAGATAAACTGTCAGAAATATTTCATTCTCAATGCTGCCTATTTTGTGTTTTTGGCCGAGCCAATAATTTGTCAATAGAATTGCCTAAGTTTGTTGGTTCGGCGATACATTTATTCATAATAGCTGGAGACAAGACACATGTTGGTAGATGCAGCATTCATCTACGTCCGAAACAACAGAAATGCCAGATGAAGTTATAGTTCCCTTCGGCATGTATCAGCAAATGTGTTTTCTGAAGGAACAAAGTAAACCACAAAAATGTGTGTTATTTTTATGCCGAAATGCTCTTACTGTGCTTCTTTCAAGGTAAGCAATAGAAATAATAAATTAAATTAATTTATTTTGCTGCTAATAATACGCTGTTAAATGCAGTTTATGTGCTTAATCTTCATATTGGATGAATATAAAAGACTTTGTCATATTGTTCAGTTTGCCTACTTTAGTAAGACAAACCACATGAGAGATGAGCCATGTCATGTTACCACTTCTGCCATTTTGTAACCATGCCATCATCACATCTAAATATTATAATACGTATTCAAATATTGAAATCTCATTTCAGTTTTAAATTACAAGTTTAAACTTAGTTATTTTTGCTGTAATAAGTATTAAATATGTTAAAATTGAAAACGTGTATAATTTTCCAGCTACTAAGGCAGTGAAACTTTTGTAGTTCAAACAAAGTTACAAACTCGGCTTCACCTATTCAAGTTTCTTCCTTGGCTGAAAAAACACCAGGTCACTAGAGCCTACACTTTGTATTTTGCACTGATATTTTTAACACTAACAATGAAATATGTTTCTATCGGTACTACCTGAAAATTTAAATATTTCAGTAGGAAACATTTAATTTACAAATAGCATTCCAAACAATAACTAGGTTATAACAACATTTTAACTGTGAACTATTTCTTACTAGCAGTTGCCAACACATCACTGCTCTCATCGTAATTCATTTTTAATAAAACATAAATATTACAATTTATATAAATATATAATATATTAATATGTAATTTAAATTTTTATAAATATATTTAGTTATATAATGTACCAGCATATAAAAAGTTTAATTTAATTAAAAATGTAATACTTTAAAGTTAATGACAGTGTTAAATATTTGTGGTATATGAGTTATTTAAAAGAATAAAAAGGTGACCGTGTTACTCTTGGAGTGATTTTTCAAAGGTTGGTTTCAAAAAGTTTGAAGAAACCATGAATGTCTTAGTGTCCATCGTAGTATTATTACAGGTTTACCACAAAGTCTGGCCTTGGCTTACTAAGAATTTTTTTGGCAAGATTTATGATAATTTATGAGGTTTTATTACTGAACGAGTTTTTTAGAGACACTGTAATGTATAGTGATTGTGTAAAGAACTGAGAAGGAAATATAGTAAACCAGAATAAAATATGTAATCAGTTATAAAGATTGTGTATGCTGAACAAGAGAATAGCAAGGATTCTTCTTCTTCATCAGTAAAAAATATATTGTAACAATTTTTAACTGCCTTCCATTTTTTTTAATTTTTCTGTATTAGCTTTTATAACTTCTTACATTAATGTTTGTTACCAATTTTTTACTTCTTTTATGGTCTTTTGCTGCAGAGGATTTCTGCATTATGTGGCCAAACCAAAATTATTGATATTACTTTTTTTTACTATTATTGTTAGGTTACTTTCATGTCTTACTCTCAACATTACCTCATTCCCTGTCATCAAAATTGATTAAATGTCATCCATCATTCACCATAGCCATGTTTAAGTATGATTGAAGTACAGTAGAACAGTGGAAATCCAAACTAATTGCGGCTGAGGCCTGTTCGGATTCGCGAAAATTCGTATTATCCAAAACAATGTGTAAAATACACAGAAAATGCTCCAGATTATCTTTTTATATAGAAAAAGTNAATGTAATACTTTAAAGTTAATGACAGTGTTAAATATTTGTGGTATATGAGTTATTTAAAAGAATAAAAAGGTGACAGTGTTACTTTTGGAGTGATTTTTCAAAGGTTGGTTTCAAAAAGTTTGAAGAAACAATGAATGTCTTAGTGTCCATCGTAGTATTATTACAGGTTTACCACAAAGTCTCGCCTTGGCTTACTAAGAATTTTTTTGGCAAGATTTATGATAATTTATGAGGTTTTATTACTGAACGAGTTTTTTAGAGACACTGTAATGTATAGTGATTGTGTAAAGAACTGAGAAGGAAATATAGTAAACCAGAATAAAATATGTAATCAGTTATAAAGATTGTGTATGCTGAACAAGATAATAGCAAGGATTCTTCTTCTTCATCAGTAAAAAATATATTGTAACAATTTTTAACTATCGTCCATTTTTTTTAAATAACTGTATTAGCTTTTATAACTTCTTACATTAATGTTTGCTGCCATTTTTTTACTTCTTTTATGGTCTTTTGCTGCAGAGGATTTCTGCATTATGTGGCCAAACCAAAATTATTGATACGACTTTTTTTACTATTATTGTTAGGTTAATTTCATGTCTTACTCTCAACATTACCTCATTCCCTGTCATCAAAATTGATTAAATGTCATCCATCATTCACCATAGCCATGTTTAAGTATGATTGAAGTACAGTAGAAGAGTGGAAATCCAAACTAATTGGGGCTGAGTCCTGTTCGGATTCGCAAAAATTCGTATTATCCAAAACAATGTGTAAAATACACAGAAAATGCTCCAGATTATCTTTTTATATAGAAAAAGTNAAAAATTCGTATTATCCAAAACAATGTGTAAAATACACAGAAAATGCTCCAGATTATCTTTTTATATAGAAAAAGTTTTATAATTGATGGTTTTATGCAGCCAGTATGTATAAGTGGAACAACAATTGCTTAGGACCTACTTTATAATTTCAGTCTCTTTTTAAATTTATAATGTACATACGTATGTAATGCATTTTAATTATATTATGCTAAATTGTAACTTAAAATTTTATTTTTGATTAGAAATTATGTTTTTCTTAAATTTTTCATATAAAATTGAATTAATTTTACAGTCAATTTTCTTGAAACGATGTTCGGATTTTCTACGTTTGGATTTCCAGGGTTCTACTGTACTTCCTTCTCTCCTTTCTTGTTGTGTTCATGTTTTACATACTTCAAACAATACTCTGCAAGACAGGCAGATATGAAGGTATTTGTGCGCATGTTTAGTTAGTAAGTCTCCTGCCAGTTGTGCCCAGCCTGTAATGAGTCATGACAAGTGTGTGTGTTCTCTCTCTCTCTCTCTCTCTCTCTCTCTCTCTCTCTCTCTCTCTCTCTCTCTCTCTCTCTCTCTCTCTCTCNTTCCTGTGCCGAGTGGCATCACGATACCCCACCGTCATCACCCGTCATCATGTCTCGAGTGTCAGCCGTTTGTTGATTGGCTGGCTGCAGGTGCCGGTGTCCAGCTCTGGCCTCTTCAAGCGCTTTGACCCTGGAGCAGCCGAGGTGGATAGTAGCTCTGGGGAGGAGCTCTTCACGGTCGTATCGCTAGGTAAGTTCACCTGCATGTTGAACATATTTTCTGTACTGTAGTTGCTTGCTAAGTCTTTCCAAGCTGGATAATACAAATGCTTCATGCGACTTATTTGAAAATCTTCTGATAAACTATGACAGTTGGAATTATGAAATTAGTAGGGTTAAATAAATTGTTTAAATAATTGCAAAGTCTAAATTTCTGAATTATGCNTTGGCGTTCCTGTGCCGAGTGGCATCACGATACCCCACCGTCATCACCCATCATCATGTCTCGAGTGTCAGCCGTTTGTTGATTGGCTGGCTGCAGGTGCCGGTGTCGGTGTCCAGCTCTGGCCTCTTCAAGCGCTTTGACCCTGGAGCAGCCGAGGTGGATAGTAGCTCTGGGGAAGAGCTCTTCACGGTCGTATCGCTAGGTAAGTTCACCTGCATGTTGAACATATTTTCTGTACTGTAGTTGCTTGCTAAGTCTTTCCAAGCTGGATAATACAAATGTTTCATGCGACTTATTTGAAAATCTTCTGGCAGTTGGAATTATGAAATTAGTAGGGTTAAATAAATTGTTTAAATAATTGCAAAGTCTAAATTTCTGAATTATGCCCTTATTAGCCCAAGCAAGGTTGCGAAGTGGCACTTGCGTCCACTAAGTTTTGATGGTTGCGACATGTATTCCAGCAATTTTTTCTGGGTCACTGCATGTATGGTGTGTTCTGCACTGGGATGCGATGCTTACTTCTCAAGCCTCTGCATTGTTCGTAGTCAGTTGCAAAGTATCTCTGTTTCCCACTTTGATGGCAGCAATTGTTCAGCTGGACAAGCTTTAAGATATATATACGAGAAAATTATCAGTCTGCATTCACGTAGCACAAGGGCAAAAATTAAGTATGTACATTTTATGAAAGGGTTGGTTTTAATAAGCACGTATTTTTAAAAATTTTAACTGTTTCTAAAAAAAATTTATGTGACCATTTATGCTCAATAATAATATTTATGTGGGAAATGAATATCAGAAGAAATGCATTTTGATGTGCAATTTCGAGATCAAAGCATGATTTAAAGAGAATTAAAGTTTTTGTTAAATGTTGAATAAAGTGGTACAATGTGATGCATGCCATCTGACCTTAAACCATCATCGCCGCTTGCTAAACCTTGCCTGGACCCCTCGCACCACCGCTAAAGACGTGAGATGACTTGAACAAAGGTTGATCGTGGGCATAGATACCACATTCCTGACTGCCAGTTACTGTTCTTGCGCACAGCCAGTTCACGCAACTGCTGTGGAGTGGGGGTAAGAAGTAGCAGTGTGTCATCCCCGCTTGCCCCTCACCATCGGGATGTCTGCCACGCTGCTATATATTGTGTTGCAGTCCCAGAAAATGCCAGTTTTTCTTCTTCAGCCATTGCCTACACTTCTCTTTCTTACAAGCACCACAATACTCTGCTGCTTGCAACCACTAGTCAACCATCCGTTAGGGACAAGAAACCTTAGCATTTGAGTTACCCTTGAAGGTGTTCAGAGGCCGAGCCAGCTATGCTGATCGTCTNTTTAGGGACAAGAAACCTTAGCATTTGAGTTACCCTTGAAGGTGTTCAGAGGCCGAGCCAGCTATGCTGATCGTCTCATCACAATTAGATCTGTGATTTCTACTCACGTGCCTAAGTTTGCGAGACAGGTAGATTAAGGAAGGCAACTGTAGTTTGATTGTGGCTGAAACTATGATTGTGCTTGGGTCAGACTCGACAGGATTTTTTTAGTGAGCTTGGCAGTAGAGAGTCGAATGGGTAGAGCTTCCCACTAATTAATATTGCCAATTCTTAATAAACCCTGTCTATGGACGTAAACAAAAGGAAAAAGAAGAAGTGGGGATTTTTATTCTGCGCAACAACCGGGTCTATTCCAGAATCGTGTCCAACAGCACAGAAGCAGAGGGGGTTCAATTGATTATGAATCTATTGTTGCCAGTTATCAGGATGCTGCATGCAAAATCTCTGGATGATTGAATTAGCCTAAGATATAAAGCACAAAGAGGAATGGACAAGAGGGAAAAGGAGGTTCCCACCGCACGTTTCCCCTTCTCTCCACCACGTACCGCGGCTCCCCAGGGGCCCAGAAGCCAGTTAAAACTGAAGCTCCTCCATTCACGCCAAAATGCTGCTATTGCCCGGGCTAGTACTTGCATAAGGATTGCCCAGTTGTAAATGCAAATAAGAACACACTCTGCTTGAAGGAGGAAACAAAAGATGGGAAGACAGAAAAGGGGAAGGGAAGCGATGGTGCCAGGAATGTTGTATGCCCTTCCCCCCTAGTCTAGTAATGAGAACAAGCTAACCCCAAGACAAAATGGTNGATGGTGCCAGGAATGTTGTATGCCCTTCCCCCCTAGTCTAGTAATGAGAACAAGCTAACCCCAAGACAAAATGGTCCACCTACAGGCTGCGAGTTACTATAGTGTTTATTATTATTATTATCTCTGTGAAGTCGGTAGCCTAAACAGATTATAGTGGTACGACAGCGAGTATATACTAGTACTTATACCTAACATATTTGGTTTAGGAACAAATAACAGAGAAATAATTTCTAACTAGGTAAACACTATTTTGAAGCACTATTGACATAACGTATACACATGACAAAGAAGAACAAATACAAGTACAAATTAAAAAAAATTACTTAAAGCGGTACGAGTGACCCTGAACTGTAACAGAACAGAAACATACATAGATATACATGCACTTTCCATGCGTGTTCAAATAAAACCTTAAATCATTTCTCTTCCTGTATGAAATAAAATTCAACATACATGTAATGGAAATTGAAGTGGAGTGAAAGTTTATTCAGGAAAGTTATCAGAAGATTTGGAGAGTAACTACAGAATAATTATTAGGGATCCTATGTATAGCATGTAGGCTTGTTTCCAAAATATGCAGTCTATAACAAGCTGTTTGTATTTTCGGTAACAAAATAATACCTTTTTTTTTAACTGAACTTTGAACTTTTACTTATATTTTGTCTATAAATTGTAATATTTCAATTATAATTAACATGTATAAAAACCATTAGAAAGTAGGTTTTTTTAGGTAACGCCTAGTAAGAAACAGTTCATATGCAAAATATTATTACACCGAGTGCACACAAATGCGGCGTGTTGTCCATTTGGTGTAATTTTCTATACTTGGTTAAGCTTTTTTTTGCATGAGGCGGAGGAATATCTTGGAAGTAGAACATTAGCCAAGGCTTCAGAAAAGTTGGAAGTATTCATGAGCAGTCTATATACAGTATGTTCATGTGAAATTACAAATATTTAAACACACTTGNGATGGCGAATGGATACATAAACGAAAAGGCGCGGCGATTGTCAACTGTCAAGAAAGTGGCCTTCTTATATGGTACAGGATANGTATGTTCATGTGAAATTACAAATATTTAAACACACTTGTAGCATAGTTACTGCTTGTAAATGAATTACAGATTATCCTTCATAATGAACTATTTTCAACGACTGTTGAGATAAGACTCTGTAGTATAATGGATGAGTCATTGACAGTACATCACACAGAATGTGATGTATGGGAGGACTGACTTCCAAATTGTGGTAATTGTAACACCCATGTACAGGTTGTGTAAATGTAGCTGAACTATGTGGGCGTGTTGGTTGGGATAGATAACATTCACTCTTCATACAAATGTCCCGGCCCTCTGAGAACTGATTTACAGCAGTGAGGGTTATTTGTTGTAAGCGTTCAGTGGTCCATCCGCCTCGCACCTAATGAATGTCCACGCGTTCTCGAGCCTGCGGGAGTGGCTGATGCAGCTGGCATGTCCGGAGGAGAGCGCCGTACACGAGATGTCTGGCCTCTTGGACCCAGTCTGCACTTACTGTGACGTGGCAGTGAACCAGTGCCTCTTGCAGGCTCCAGAAGAGGAGGCAGCTTTGCAGAAGGCTGTGAGTTCACTGGCTTTCAGCTTTTGTGTGGGAGGTGCATATGGCTGAGTCGACTCTGTTTGAACAAATGTTATAGCACACATTCAGGAAACAAATATTTTTGAAGCAAACACTAATGGAAACAAAAATTAATATGCAGTAAACCTTCATTATATATATAAAATATGCAGAATTATGAAATCTCATTATATGTGTTGCTAAATGTATTTTACTGTACTACAAGTGCACTACGCCAAAGTAAGAAAATGCATTTAAATGTTTTAGCATTGAAAGCACACATCTCCTCGTAATTGTGCAGACATACAGAAAGGAAAATTTAGTATTTGTACTTATTTCGAAAGAATCATTAAGAACACCAATAACTGATTTCATAAAATGTTTTTAAATTATGTATTGCTTAATGGCCTTAACTTAATCACTTTGTTTTAGTATTATAGTTTAAAACTCTTATTAATAGTTACCTGGTGTTTTATAAGATATGCTTTTGTAGTGTGATGGAATACACCATGTACGATGTCATGGTGTACTTAATTTGGAACGTTGGTACCTATAAACTTCAAAACAATTGTCCTTTGTGGCTAATGTAAGCAAGGGTGACATGAAAGTTTGCATTTGATGGGTGACATCATGATGGGATCAGGCAGGAGAGCTGCATTTGGTAGGTGTTAAAAATGTTATACATAGTTTCATTTTGTTGCCTCACCGACTGGCGGACCCCATTCCTGGGGTTACTCAACAGTTGAGTGGTAGTGGTTCGCCCTAACGTAATAGGCATTGTCTTTTGGAGGTGCACGCTTTAGTAAAGGGGAAGTTTTCTTGCATGCAAAGGCAAACGTGGTTCGAGTGGTCTGTGTTTCTAGGAACTGCAGTTGTCTCATGGTAGATGTAGGCGCTTCTGGCTCAGGGATGGAGTTCTCAGATCTGCCATCTGTTACGGTTCTGCCTTAATTTCTACGGGTAAATGCAGTTCTTACGTTTTTATGGGAGCGGCACAAATTTTACGTTTTACGTTTCTGCCGGCCCGAAATTTCAGTTTGTCACACTGGCCATCTGTGTTGTCAGTCACGTGTCGTAAAAATCGGTGTGCACCTGTTGCAGGAAATACCGTACGTATTGTATTTGTACCATATTTCAACAAAACAGTGCCATATATTTTTCACTACATGTAATACAGTACCATAGTTTTGTCGTGAATGTTTAGGTAAGGAGAACGCAAAACAATAATTTTGAATGAAATTTAACATATTGTAAGATTGTTGTGATGTCCCATTTTATGGTACAAATACAATACCATATATTTGTAGACGCTCGCCGACATTTTGTGCTGTTGGGTGAATATCAACATTGTCTTTTGTGCGTCTATTGGCTTTAGGTTGTAATATTGGTTTGCGTTTAATGAAAATTGTAGCGGTTGAGTGAAAGTGAAATACTGTAGTAAAATATTTTACTATAATACTTAGGCGCGTAGTTGTGTTTATCACACATTCCATTATGTAATCACACCGAAAAGAGATGATTCTGTAGGAATACATCTAGACGTCTTTTTTGTATTTTCGTTTAGTAGTAAATAAATATTGATCGTTCTCTATGTCACTACAAAACATGTAAAATGTGTGATAAGAAGAAACAGTACATTCATGTGTTTAGGTCACCATATTCCGCGCAGTTTTCATGTATCCTGAAATCGGACAAAGGTGAGAAATACGCNACATTCATGTGTTTAGGTCACCATATTCCGCGCAGTTTTCATGTATCCTGAAATCGGACAAAGGTGAGAAATACGCGTTTTGTAGCATCTGTTGCTGTGATATTAGTATTTCTCATGGGGGAAAAAAATTATATCATTAACCACACCAAGTGTGCGAAACATGCAAATAATTTGAAAGACCAAGAGGGAAATAAAAAAATGAACACTTATTTTGGCAGTACAAGTAGTGTCGAAAATGAGGTTGTTCAGGCGGAGTGTTTGTTCATGGGATTTTTGGTGGAATACAACATTACTTTTAGCGTTGCCGATCGTCGCTTCATTGCTTGGGAAAATGTTTCTAATAATTTTACAACTGCACTTGACTGACACATGAGTAAAGTGATGAGGCTCGTGGCAATTTTAATGTTACATATGGTGTAAGGATACACAGTGTGCTTACAAGTAGACCTTAAGAAGGTCTTAGGAAAGTGCTCAGTTTACCACGAACGGCCTATAAGTGGTGCATCTTGTGTGTACATGTATTTGATGCCTGGTAAGGTGCTGTGCGAGGTGCTGGAGGTGATGCACCAGGTAGTGCTACTGGACCCTCGTCGTGTGTCCAGGGGACTTGCCGTCGCCCAGAAGATACACACTGTCGTTGGTACCCGCTTCCGCAGCAACTACCAGGATGTGTCCGTTCTGACGCGCTCTCTGCAGTTCCTCCTGCACTTTGGTGAGTTCTTGCCTTGTAACGTCATCTCATACCTTGGGTTTTCTCTTTGCTTTTTTATTTTTATTTTGTTGCTTATTGGTATCTATTTGGTGATTATCAGCTGGTATGTTGTTTCCAGAATTAAATGTTTTATTGCATCTGTAAATAAAGTTTTCATTATTATTTTTTACAGTTTTCCAGGGGCTGTTTTGAATTTTTTTGAGAATTTGTCCCTTCATTTAATGTTAATATGTGGTTATTTTTGTCCTTAGTTTTTGCAAAGAGCATTGCCAATTGAAGCTTAACTCAAAATGGAAGTCATATTTCACAGTAGTAATTTAGTTGTGAATAAATTCCCAGATTTCTTTAAGTCAAAAGCAGTCACTTAAGTTGAATACGAAACTGATGCAGTAAGTTCTTGATGGTCTAAAACTTAGATGAGTACCACACTACTTACCAGATGAGCCATTCATATTTCATAAGTGTCAAATAATTTCTGGTAATGTCAGTTAATACGTCTACCAAAGTAAACTTGCTTGCTGTATTTTAGTTGCTCATGTGATAGTTTTTCACTGGCAAATATTGATACGTGTTAGACAGTAGCCCTGTTGGCAGCTGGGTGCATAAACTTATGCAACCTTCACGTGCAGGTGAGGTGGAAAGTCATAATGATCACCAGTTTGTTATTTGTCATGGTGATATATGTGTTTCAGCACCGTACACGCAGGGGTTTACAAGTTTGGTGATGTTTCTGTGTTTCATTGCTAGAAATCTACCCATCAGTTAGCCAAGGTGATGGACATACTCTGATTTGAGGCAGGCAGATTCCAAAGATATGGGATACCCGTCTAGCTCATGGATTCACACATGCTGTTCAGGGCACGGAGAGTTTGGTAGTGTGGCTTTGTGACTTTGCGTGCCCTTCAGTGTAGGACGATGTTGGTTATGTTATGTGTCAAGATCTTGGAGGAATCTCCTACATAATTGTGACGTTCTAGGTATCAGAGTGCGGCCTTATTCAGCTTGTGTTATGCCCTACGATAGGCCTACGAGAAATGAAGGTGCATGAAATGAACAAGAGAACGCACAAGCTCTTTTGTGTGTAAGAGTGAATTAAGTCACAATATAAATGGCACTTACAAACACTTTAGATTATGTTACAAATTACTGTATGTAAGGTGTCTGTTATATGGTAGCCGTGCTACACAGTAGTAACTTAAAATTATTACTGCAGACGGTTGATGCCGTTAATACTGCTGGGTTGAGCCCTAAAAGGATATTATAGGTGTTCTTTTGTAGAGCTAAATGCAAGCCGTGTTAGAATTTTAATTATTCCACCCAGAAATGACATGTCAGTTAAAGCTACAGTAAACCACCAATTTTATGACTTCAAATTTCGAAATGGTAGCGATTTGACAAAAAGATTGGTGGGAACTGTCAAAAATCTCACAAAAAAGGTAGGCAAAAGCAAGAAGTGGCATTAAAAATTATGTGTCATAAAGAGAAGCTTTGTTTCCTCTTTCCCCTCGTAACCACAGTTATCCGTGCATAGCTGTACTCAATGCTGCATGCATAGCAACAGTGTTAGCCGCCCTCAATTTTACGAGTGTGGTAAGTCCTTTATTAACAGACATTTTTTTAATGGACACTCATTATTTGTTTTCTTTAATTGGTTAACAGATGCTAAACTTGCATTAACGAATGTATCTGCACCACTACATTTAGCAGGTGCTAATCAAATTCGTGGTAGCCTGTATCAAGCGCTGCATTGTGTAAACACATGAGGCATTCTTTTGGACATCTGGCAATGCTTTTGGCCTTCCCCTACCCTGGTGACCTTGATTTTCTTCACTGGTGCACAAGGGCTGGAGCTGATTGCCTATGTCACAGCACATACGCAGCCACTGGAAACTTAGAACTGTGATTTTTCTACTATATATTTAGAACAAAGCTAAATTCTGAGACATTTTGTTACCAACCATTGCCCTTTTATTGTGGTGCGTGATAGGAATTATGAGAGCAAGTCCGTGAGAGTAAGTCCGAAAGTAAGTTTCCCTATTTTTCTGTAGGTGAATAGGTGAAGGTAAGTCAAGATACAAAACCCCATTATTTCTGCACCATTCCTTTATATTTTGACATAATCACAAAATTTATTTAATAATTTGTCACAGTTTAAAATGAGGTATTCCATTCCCTGACTATAGAAAGTGGTGTCCTTCTCATTAAGCCATTTCACTAGTTCGCTACTGGAAAATCGCCTGCCCGACCTGGTCGTCCTGCATGAGTGGAGTTGTTGCACGATAATACCAGGCCTCGTGTCACATGCTCCACAGCAGTCTTACTGCACACATGACATCGGCAGTTTGTTCCCCATCCACCATACAGCCCGGACTTGCCAATTTCGGACTGTCATCTGTTTGGTAAGATGAAGAAACATCTACGGGGTAGACAATTTTCCAGTGACGATGAAGCAACGTAGTTAGTTTACACAGGAAACAGTTGACAAAATTGGCACTTCAGGCAACGTAGGTAATCAAGGTAATTCATTGCGCGGAGGTGAATAGGCTTAAACTTGGTTGACTTGTTTGGTATGCAGACTGCAAATATAGCTAACATTTAGACAGTTAGGCCTCAATATTATGTAAAGGCTGTTCACGGTAAAGTGCGCTTTTGAAGTCAACCTTAGAAAAAAGGCACTGCCCCTGCCTGCATATATTTTAGCATAGCAGGCACACTGAGTGACATGCGCTCAGTAAAGTTATTAATGATGGAGGGAAAGTAGTTACATATCTTATCGTTGAATAAAAGTGTAAGGTAACCATTTGTGAAACCTTAAATGATTTATTTCGCTTTCTGTTTTTTTATGTCATCAAAGTGTAAAAACAAGCAGATTTGTAAAATATTTACTTTTCTAATAATTACACATTGTCACTTTACCGACGCATGAATAAAGTGGTGAAGCCTATGGTAATGTTCATTTTACGTAAGATGGAAGAATACACAAAGTGCATAAAAATAGATCTTAAGCAGGGCTTTCAAAAGTGTTCATTTTACAGTGAACAGCCTATAAACAAAATGAGCAGAGCGTATTTGACACAGAAGCTAGTAATTAGAAGTAATACAAATATGCACATATTTAAGCAAAGCTAAACATGGCCTCTGGCGTCAACATCAGTGGATAAAGAATTGGGGAATTATACCTTTATACAACTGGACACATTGAAGCACACATTCTTGACCTTAGCAGTTGTTGGCTTGCTAGATGCACTGCATCACACTGCACCTAAAGGGGATACTTTGCTTTCAAACACCTTGAGGGCTTTCTTGAAGCACACCCATTGACACTTCCTATNACTGCACCTAAAGGGGATACTTTGCTTTCAAACACCTTGAGGGCTTTCTTGAAGCACACCCATTGACACTTCCTATTTGTCAACTGAGGTAAAGAAAAAAAAATGGCTTGTAACTATGGGTTAAGCTACTCTGACTATTTACACATGCTAATGCTGCAGTTGGAGCTGGATCTACTGCATTGTGAGCTCACAGTGGGCGTGGAATTAAGGGGCAACACCTTACATTGAGTCTGTTGGGAGAAAGCTCACAGGGAGCGCTAGGCGCACAGTCTGTTTGCTCACAGTGCGCACTAGGCTTAATGAACTACCCCAGCGCACAGTGTCTATGCTGGAGCTCTAGGCTAGTGGTTGGTGCCATGGCACCTCATTGTAGCACCTAGACCTCTCCTCGAAGGCAGGGCAGGAGGTGGATCGTGGCAGCTGACGTCCCTGAGGTGGCAGATACAATGGGCTGGTGGGCGGCGGCTACGGCTCTGAAACAGCTGGTGGTGGTTCAAGGACCTGCGGCACGGCCAAGGTCTCGGCTCGTAGCTGGATGGCAGGCGGGAGGCAGCTACTTTCCCTCCGTGATGGCGACCCCCTGGGTTGCCACTGTGGCTGGAGGAAGGGGTGCAGCCAGCTATGGGAGGGGTTGAGTCATCCATCCGCTCCCTCACTGTTGATTGTCCTGCTGAGGGGTAGAACTTCTGCCTTTCTTCTCCCTCTGGTAAGTGCTGTAACTGGTGTGGACTGGTCCTGCGGCATTTCGGACGGCACTTCCTGTGGTGGTGGAGGGATGGAAGTGGTAAGGCACACTGGGTCAGCGCCCTCTTGAACCGGGCACACTTATCCCAGCTGATTGCCTTGCAGGTTCAGCATTGCATCAGAGACTTAAGTGAGTGGCATCCCGGCAGGGTGAGGTGGAGGTAGGGCAGCATCGCAGTACTGCCTTTAAGCACAGATATCAGGAGACTCTTTGGACTTCTGTAGGCGGGCAGACCTACTCTCGGGGCAGGCAGACACTCCAGCTGGATCATGGAGGTTAGGGATACCCTCACTGCGGGGTTCAGGTTGGTGAACGTCGGACGGTGTGTAATGCTTCTGCGTCATGAAAGCGGGCAGCAACTCATGGCTGGGCAGTATTGGTAGCAGGGCAACCATCTCGTGGAGTGGTTGGCCGACATTTTAGGTTGTTACCTTGCTTTCAGTGCTTGGTGCTTCTTTTATCCCCAGCGCACTTGGCAGTGGCATGGGAGGGGGTGTAGTATATCTGTAATTGGGGTTGATGCACTGTGAAGAAACAGGCTGGTTGGAGCTCTGTGTGCAATTCCCCTATTTTCGTGTGGTTTTGGTTGGTCTCCGATTTTGCCAGCAGGCTGGGCACCTGTAGAATAGTCCCTCTGGGAGGTCACTTGGACAATCGGCCCAACCCAGGCAGAAGTAATGTAAGGTGCATGGGCAGTTGGAGAAAGTGATGCAGTAGCAATTCACTCTGGGGCGGTACGGATGGTCGCATCAGTTTTATTTTTTCCGGCCCTCGGGCAATACTCCATTTGGTACTCCAGCCCTTTGGTGTTTTGCTTCCTGACGGGCCAGCCTATGCAGGCATAATGGAATGCCAAGCTGCAGAGGGTGCACGTTACTCGGTGTCTGCCAGTGATAAGGCATTTGGTGACTGCACAGGTCCTTCCTTCTTTGGAGTGCTCTGTTTCATTTGTGGAGGCCAGGGTGGATAGCTTTCTGGGAGCCATGGGGTGCTTTTCGCGAATCCCCAAAATCGTCTGTTCGTGCGTAGTTATTGGCAGTGCTGATCTTGAGGGCTTCCCATTGTCTTTTTCTGTCTTAACATGTTTCACAATGATTCCACATTGTGCACTAAGAAAGAAACTTGACATCACCCTAGGTTGGAGTCTGTTCATTTATGGAGGAGGGGGCATTGACAGTTTCTTCCCGAGGGCAGGGAAGTAGGGCCCTCAGTACGTGGATAGTTAGCTTGGTATCTGCTTGTACTGTGCTTCTCTCTTCTGTAGATGCATGGAAACTTGGCTGGACCTAGGCTCCAGGCTGCAGTTTCCCTGGCCAGGGCANGCTCCAGGCTGCAGTTTCCCTGGCCAGGGCAATGGCTCTTGTAGCTGTCTTTCGTTGCCTAATGCGGTGGCCCGGCATACAGGAGAGACAACAGAGAGTTAGGTTGGCGCAGGTTTCTGTAGATGTTGGCATGATTTGTTTTAACAATGTGAGGTAACGAATAATGGGAAGGCACCTGGAGAGGAGTGACCTCTCCCACGATGCAGTGCTCTAGGAGCTCTTATCTCCTTCCCAGGGTATGGTCCATACCATATAAGAAGGCCACTTTCGGACAGTCAGTGAGTGGCAACTTAACGTTTACGAAAGAAACAATGCGCCATTTACAAAATCCTGTATCAGCTGATGCACGAACGAACAAAAGTTAAAATTACGTTGGCTATTNAATGGCTCTTGTAGCTGTCTTTCGTTGCCTAATGCGGTGGCCCGGCATACAGGAGAGACAACAGAGAGTTAGGTTGTCGCAGGTTTCTGTAGATGTTGGCATGATCTGTTTTAACAATGTGAGGTAACGAATAATGGGAAGGCGGGTGGTAATCCTGGGCGGCCGGCCACCTGGAGAGGAGTGACCTCTCCCACGATGCAGTGCTCTAGGAGCTCTTATCTCCTTCCCAGGGTATGGTCCATACCATATAAGAAGGCCACTTTCTGACAGTCAGTGAGTGGCAACTTAACGTTTACGAAAGAAACAATGCGCCATTTACAAAATCCTGTATCAGCTGATGCACGAACGAACAAAAGTTAAAATTACGTTGGCCATTCTGAGTGCACTGCCGATGCACATCAGAAAAGCAGAAAGTACGCGGATAAGAAAGAGTTCGTAGATTTATTAATACATTTTATTTTACGAGGTCACAAAACAATGGTTGTTAGTGTTAAAAACTAAACTTCGTGATAATGTAGTTATGTATAGGTGATCAAAATGAAATGTACAATAGAACGATACGACGTGGAAA
>NQII01000175.1:1323633-1354831 GCA_002778355.1 Clitarchus hookeri | reverse complement strand
TTATTTTTGTCGATGATTACAGCAGAATGACACACATTTATTTTTTGAAAAATAAAAGTGAAACTTTTGAATGCTTTAAACAATACAAAGCTTAAGTTGAAAATGTTCTGGGAAAGAAGATAAAGATTTTACGGAGTGAAAACAAACGTGAATTCTGTAATAAAGAATTGAATGATTACCTGAACAAAATGGGAATAATACATCAAAAAACCAATCCTTACACGCCTGAACAAAAATGGTTTATGCGAACGCATGAATATAACTTTAATAGAAAAAGTGAGATGTCTTTTGTTTGAAGCTGATCTACCGAAGAAATTTTGGGCAGAAGCAAGTAATACTGCTGTTTATTTGCAAAATAGAACGGTAGCAACTGTATTAAATAATAAAACTCCGTACGAGTTATGGACTAACAGAAAGCCTAATATTAGTCATTTGAAGATATTTGGTAGTACTGTGATGGTGCATGTCCCCAAAGTTAAACGTGCGAAGTGGGACAAGAAGTCTGAGAAGTGCATCTTAGTAGGTTATTCAGAGGAAGTAAAGGGGTACAGAGTTTACAACCCTAAAACTCAGATAGTGTCAACCAGCAGAGACGTCATTATTATGGAAAAAAATTTGAATACAGAGAACCTGACTGTAGTTAAAGAGAAGGAGAATGTTGATACCGATATTGGCGAAGTAAATGCAGATTCAGTGGGGGACAACAATCAATCTGATGACTCGTATACTAGTACTTCAGGATTTAATAATGATGAAACCTATGTGCAGGGTGATACTGCAGACTCGGACAGTTCCACTGAAGTTGATGAAACGATACAATCACGCGCGTTGCCTACTAGACAAAGACAAAAACCAGATAGATATGGTTTCTCAAATATGTGTACAGAAAGTGACAGATTACATATTGATGAGTTGTCGGTGGAAGATGCACTACAGGGTCCAGATAAGGAGTGTTGGTCGCAAGCTATACAAGAGGAGCTGCAGTGTTTTGAGGATAACAATGCTTGGGAGCTTGTGGAACCTGAAGGTGGTAAAACAGTGGTAAAGTGCAAGTGGATATTAAAGAAAAAGTGTGATAGTGAAAACCAGATTTGTTACAGTGCTAGATTAGTAGCCGAAGGCTATAGTCAGAAGTATGGTGTGGACTATGAAGAAACTTTTTCCCCTGTTGTGAGGCACACCACAGTGCGTTTGTTATTTGCAATTTCTGTACAGTTAAATCTTGATATAATACATTTAGATGTGAAAACAGCCTTTCTGAATGGAGAATTGAATGAGACTATATATATGCAAAAACCAGACGGTTTTGTTTGCTCAGAGAATGATAAAAACAAAGTCCTTAAGTTGAAAAAGGCTATATATGGCCTCAAACAATCCTCCAGAGCATGGCATGAGAAAGTTGACAATTGTTTGATTCTAAATGGTTATAAGAAATCTAAACTGGAACCATGCTTATATAGCAAAGTTGTAAATGGTTGTAAGACAATGGTCACTCTTTATGTAGATGATTTCTTTGTTTTTTCGAACTATAAAAAATAAGTGTTACAGTTAAAAGAGAGATTGAATTGTCAGTTTAAAAGATTTAGGACAAGTAAAGCGTTGTCTAGGTATGGATGTTAAAATTGATAAGAGTAATAAAGTAATTACTTTAAGCCAATAAAATTATATCGATCAACTTTTGCACAAGTTTGATATGATTGATTGTAAAACTGTTAAGACTCCTATGGATGCTAAATTGAATGTTACTAAATGTGAAAATGCTCAAAACCAGAATCCATATCAACAACTTATAGGTAGTTTGATGTATCTGGCAGTCCTTACAAGACCGGATATTGCTTATGCAGTAGGATATTTGAGTCAGTTCAATAATTGTCATGGTGAAGAGCATTGGTCATATGTAAAGAGGATACTTAAATATTTAAAACATACAAGAACTTTTGGTTTAAAATATAGTAAGAATAAAGATTGTGATGTTAAAGGTTTTATTGATGCCGACTGGGCTAATGATACTATGGACAGAAAGTCATATACAGGATTTTGTTTTATGTCATCAGGTTGTGTCATCTCTTGGGAATGTAAAAAACAGAAGTCAATAGCATTATCTAGCAAACAACCTGAATATATAGCCATTTCAAAAGCTTGTAAAGAGGCAATATATCTTAGAAACTTGCAATATGAGATTACAGAGAAAATGTACACAATCACTATATGTAATGATAATCAGAGTGCACAGAAGTTGTCTGCAAATCCTATTTTTCACAATAAAACCAAGCACATTGATGTCAGATATCACTTTTGCAGAAACATGATATCGGATAAAATTGTGCATATTCAATATTAGCCAGCGGATATGCTAACCAAGAGTTTAAATTCAGTAAAACATTATAGATTTATAAAACTTTTGGGAATTGAAAGTGTGTAATATTTTGATAAGTGGGGTTGTTATGATTTGTATCAAAACTGTAACAACTAGCACCACCTATTGTTTTCTCTATGTCATCCTATTGTTTTCTCTATGTCATTAGTAATAAAGCTATGGTCGCCATTGAATCGCGATACGCAGTGTTTCATTTCGCTAATCATTACAATAAGCATAGGTAAGGATCCTTCTGAAGAAAGTTAATGAATGCAGTTGTGGAGTGGACCCAATATCCCTAGTATTTCATTTCCTGTCTTCGTATTCAAGACTGGGCAGAAATATATAAAATAAATTGTAACTTTCTCTGTGTGTATCATGAAACTGAACTGAGCTGCTCTTTTGTGCTTGCCAGCTAGCTAAAATTTTCCATTGTAAAGTGGTAGGATTGTCAGCTTTAAACTGAAAGAAACAGAAAAATGTACTTTAAGTAGAAGTGAGCTGCAAGATATGTGTCTTGGTGGTCTATAGAGATCATATATTATGCACCCAGGCCCTCAGCCTAGCATGTAAACAGTTTTGCTTGGGATAGAAAGTGAAGCAAACTTGAAATACTCCCAAGAAGTCAGGTAATGTACTGTCAAATTTAGTTAAGCACTGTGCATTTTACACAACCAGGCCTTCAGCCATAAATGTACTCCGGTTTCATATTTTGTTCCAAGGGATAGGGATATCCATTCATACCCTTACTTCAAACCTGTGGTTGAGTTGATAGCATGGCGTGAAGGGGCAAAAGTCTCCAAGGATCATACTTCGCTCTTCCTGCTTATTCAGTACCAAACCTCCATCCTTGTTGGGGACTGGGGTGTGGCGATAATCCCGCCTCGTCTGTCACTGCTGGAGGGGGAGTGTTAACTACTGATGCAACCTTCAGTGGAGTACTTGGTGTGCCTGCGATAATCCTGCTCTACCTGAGTACTTGCTGGGAGCTGTCAGTGGATGTTACCCAACAGCACAACTCACGAACCTCCCCAAGTAGTACTGGAGTGCAGGCAATAATCCCACTCTCTCCGCTATCCTGGGAAAGGAGATGCATGTCATGTAGGGCATTGCACCCAGAAGGAAGTCATCATCCTTTAGGAGGCCGCTTGGGAATTAATTTCTTAACCCCCCTTGCATCGTAGGCCCTTATTGCCACCCAGAGCCATGCTGACCTTTACAGAACACCCACTATTCCACCAGAACTCTCTTTCTCACTACGACCCGAAGGCCATGCCATAGGGTTGGGTAGCAGAAGGTGGTCAGGAGGGTCTTGGAACTGGCCAGGGAGACCAACCAGGTAAGCAGCAGGGTGTATACTATCCAGGTGAGGAAGAGGCAACACTATGGAACATGACTACCGCCCAGAAGACAACCACCACTCCAGCTACAGGAAGGGGATATTAAAGAGGAGTAACTGTTGCGTGCTTTAACATCTCTCTCTCCCCACCTCTCCCTTCCTCTTCACTCCCCTCCCCTTTCCCTTACACCCTCAAAACAACGACCAAGCATTACCTATATCACTGCGCCTGCCAAGGCCATCTGTCAGCTAGAGTTCAGCATACAGACATTCTCTCCTACCCACACAAATACCTGACCTGAGATACGTCCAGCACCATGAAAAGTCCAGAGGGCCACGATCAGTCTTGACTGTACTAAGCTTATCCCTGTGCTATCTGTCCCCGTCAACAGGACTCCAGCATCCCAGTCCCTAAGAGGGGAAGCTTTGACTAGACCTGTCTGCTGAAGGCACCCCAAACAGGTGGGTTGTCAATGTATTTCTAGGGGTTGAACAGTATTGGGGAAGTCGACATAACATTGAAGTTTCTGTCATTCAACACATTTTAAAAGGACTCTTTTTGTATGTGTGTGAATGAGGAAGGTTTGAGGGCATAGTATGATCCAAACAGAGTTTTTTTTTGCATCCCTGCCTGCATGTCCAGGAGGTGTGCTCAGAGGGTCAGTGTGTCAGTTTGTTTTGCCATGACTCGACTAAGTGCTGGTGAGTGTCATTGCACAGATGCTGTCACCTTATTGCTCATGTCGTGAGGAGTGTTAGCTAGTGCTGCTTTTTACATGGTGAATGGCGTCAAGGTCAAACCCAGTAGTTTCCACATCAGCTATTCTGTGTGTGTTCTGTTGCATTGGCATTATGCGCCCACATTTTTGTAATTGCTGCACCGAAAGAAAATTATTTTATATGCACACATTATTTGCCTGTTGTTGGATGGAAACATTACTGTGGAAGTAGGTGGCAAGAAATGAGGACTCTTGTTTTGTAAAACATTACTCACACACATGGCCAAGTATGATAGCTATTACTGTTAATATGTGGCAGTTCATCAGAGAATCATTTACAAATTGTTATACATTTGACAATCATATATTGACAGCAGGCTCATTGTAGTTAATGTAGAATTTGCTTTGAGAGTTAGCAAAACTGTTTACAAAACTTGTTTACAGGCTGATACTAACATATAAGTGCTACAGAAGTGGCGAGCCTCCTTAGGTTACATTTCATGCCCTCACGTGCCTCGCACTTAATTTCTCTGNTATAAGTGCTACAGAAGTGGCGAGCCTCCTTAGGTTACATTTCATGCCCTCACGTGCCTCGCACTTAATTTCTCTGCTGCTGTGGTTGAGAGGATGCAGCAAGTATGATTGCCCCTGCATCAGTGCTTGTCCTCAACTGTCTCTTCAGTGTTGTCATATGAGGGGCCTGGGGATTACCATGTGCATGTGTAGGTAGGGTACCTACACATGCCTTTAGGTCTGGTATCAGGTGTACACAAAGCTGGCTCAACACCCCAAGAAGGCTGTCTTTCTTTAGTCAACTTGTTGTAGAACAATCTCACTATGTTTGCTAGTAGGTTTTCCTTGGTGACTTGCATCACGTTTAGAAACTTATACACTCAAATAAAACACTTCATAGCTGTGTGTTCCATCTTTCATTCAAAAAAAAAAAAAGTCCCTAACTTTTTGTCATTCACCTACCTTGCCAGTGTCCAGACATGAGTTAAGCAGTTACCAAACTTGTTGCTTAGTTCATTATAACAACTTTTGTCCCTCTACTTCCTTCCAGCATACTTTCTTGCCATTCTCAAAGAGAAAATTTGAGATTATTAAGTGTGAAATATATAATTTACTAGCGAACCAGCCCGGCTTCGCCCGGGTACAATTGAGTTTTATACAATGATACACTAATAAATAAATTGGGAAAAGACAATTCATTTATGTGAAAACAGAATTATAAAATTATACTATGTTGGCCTAGGTTTTTAACTGATTACAGCTATCCAAAAGGAAGGAAATATTTTTTACCCGATAGCCAAGAAGTAGGGTAATGTTTTTGGAGTGTTTCTGTGCAACTATCGCNAAAGGAAGGAAATATTTTTTACCCGATAGCCAAGAAGTAGGGTAATGTTTTTGGAGTGTTTCTGTGCAACTATCGCATAGTTACCACATTTCTGCTTTCCAGCGTCGATGTATGAAAATCAAAACATGTGTTTCATCAAGTTGTAGCTTTAGAAAAAAGTGTTTCTAGGTACTACTTTTTGCGCTTGGCTGAGGGATCTTAATCGATCACCAAAGTTTAGCAACGTTCCCAGCGGCACACGTTTGGATGGGTGACAGTTTAGTGGCATAATATCTGAGCTCTTCCGGGCTTCGGAGGGCACATTAAATGTTCTGTCCCGGTTGTTATCGTTGATAGCGGTCTTTAACAGCCATATCAGAGGTCCTTGGGTGGCTTGATAAACTCTTACACCAGAGGAAAAAAATACTTTGGTCACATTCCCAGTTGTTGCAGAATTACGTTCTATTGTTATTCCATAGGAACTGTACAACTTTCCGGGATAAAAAGTATCCTATGTCCTATTCCAGGACCTAAAGTACCTACATACTAAATTTCATCAAAATCACGTTNGTTGTTGCAGAATTACGTTCTATTGTTATTCCATAGGAACTGTACAACTTTCCGGGATAAAAAGTATCCTATGTCCTATTCCAGGACCTAAAGTACCTACATACTAAATTTCATCAAAATCACGTTCCCAGCTGTTGCAGAATTATGTTTTGTTGTTATTCCACAGGAACCGTACAATTTTCCGGGATATAAAGTATCCTATTTCCTATTCCAGGACATCCAGTACCTACATACCAAATTTCATTAAAATCCATTCAGCCGTTATGGAGCTGAGTGTTAACACGCACACACAGACACAGACACACACACACACACACAGAGAGAGAGAGAGAGAGAGAGAGAGAGAGAGAGAGAGAGAGNGAGAGCGGGAGAGAGGGAGAGAGAGAGCGGGAGAGAGGGAGAGAGAGAGAGCGGGAGAGAGAGAGTGCGTGAGAGAGAGAGAGAGAGAGCCTTTCGCATATATAATATTAGTAAGAGTAAAGCCAAAAAATGTTTGTACAAAAATAATTTAATCACACATTTTATAAACTGTTAGTGTATGATAATTTCATCCATGATACTAATTTTTCCCTTTAAATTTATTAAGTTCCATGAACCAATAATCACAGTCATTCAGGATACACATTGACATGTGTTTATTTTATTTGCAAATTTGAAGGCAGATTTTCACACCAAACATTCTGCTGAATTGGTGTATTTTATTCAGAGAAATATTTTATGTCTTACAATTATAATTTTGTGAGACTCACTTGCACTTTTTTTATTTAGCCAACTTGCAGTTGTTTGAGGCGGTGACTGTTGAAAAGGAGGTATGTTCCAGCCAGCCAAGTGAAGTGCTGTGCGTGTTGGCAGGAGATGAGGGCTCGGAGCAGCTGTGCGAGAGGTTCCTCAGCGACACGGTGTATCGCAGCTACTCATCAGGCCTGGCTGCCTGGGACGTGGCCCTGTTCCTGTGCCGTGACCAGCAGCGGCTGTCGAAGGCAGGCCTGCTCCAGAGGTTCTACCCCAATCTGGTGAAGCTATTGGCCTGCCACCCAGCCACCCTCGTTGAGGAGTTCCTGCAGCTAGTGCCTGCGTTCCTCTCCCCGGAGAACACAGTGCAGGTACCATCCACCACTCTCCTGTTGCCCACCACTCGTGGTCAAACCTGCACATACTATATCTCATTACCAAAGAGAAGTAGTACTAAAGAATTTCAGCTGTAAAATTACACGTGGAATCAATAATGACTTTTACAAAAAAAATATTTATTTACAGAGGTAAATACACTTCTTGACTAACAATTGACTGACATATTTAAAAAATAAGCAGTTGTGATTATGCTCTAACTTACGGTGACATTTTCAGATAATTTTAAAATGCTGACTAACACACCGTTGAAAAAGCAAATTTTCTTTTTCAAAGATGCAACCCCAGACATTTCCATGAAACAATGTGATGACTTTGATATATTCAGTGGTTATAGATTTATTAGTTAATTTATGATTTATCTTGACGCTATTGGTTTCATCTTGTATACTTTACGTAGTATTGTAAAAGAACTGGTGGTGCAGCTCTAACTCTATATGTAATTGCCCGTTGAGCGGTTTTAGACCATCGGTTCTACACATGTTTTGAATAAATTTTTTAATGCAAAGCCTGCAGCGGCAGTTTGTGCGAGTTATTTATTCATACCTCATAAGTTATTTATTATTATTATTTTTGGCATAGTTAAGTTAGTACATTTTTTCATAACGTATGAAACAGTTGTGAATACCCTAAATGAGACAGTTTATACATACCTGTACTTCAGAATTTTAAGATACAAAAAAAAAACTATGGCATGTACCAAAAACGTGAATAGCTCTGTATTTCTATTTATTAATTAATGTTTTTACCAACTGCCTCATTGTGAGATACGTTGGTAGGTCCTGCTATAACAATAGGTTATATTTCTGGAAACTACATCACCATAGAAAATAACTTTGTTGTGTACTGCAGTTAAATTTTCCCAGAATAACAATGTTGAANTTGTTGTGTACTGCAGTTAAATTTTCCCAGAAAAACAATGTTGAATCTGTCGGTCAGGTTCCGTGGCACCTCATAGTGTTGAGGACATGAGTTGTAAGTGTTGATATAAATAAAAAGTCACTAATAAATTGTATTATACTATTCATACTGATCAATATTAAAACAGGAAAACTTCTGACAAAATTTGTACAAATTCCAATTGACTTTATATTGCACAATATGTTGTACTAAATATAGTGAGATACAAATAAATTGAAACACAGAAATTGAACTTTATAGAGATAAATGGGTNGAATATGTTGTACTAAATATAGTGAGATACAAATAAATTGAAACACAGAAATTGAACTTTATAGAGATAAATGGGTGACATAGTGAAACATGGCCACAAAATGTCCTGAAAATGTCATGTTGAAACAACTGTTTGGATGTGACTATCACAACAGGACTTGTATTTTGTTGATTTTCTTGCCAACATTACTTTATTTACACAAAAATAAGTTTTCTGTAATTTATGTTGAGTAAAATGATATGAACTTTTATTATTTTCTATTTAAGTTTGTAATAACAGGATATGATGTTATCTTAGGTATTTTTTCCCGGGTTATCGTATTCGTGTGTGAACCCCGGAACTCTCAAATCAGACATGATGGAAGGCAGTCCACTGTAATTTTTGTACTGCGAATTTTCAGTAAAATTTTGCCAAGACTGCCCAGTGTAAGCTTTGGAGAGGTGTTGAGAGGCATCTCAAAGTTCTATAAATTTGCGTGGACAAGCAAAAGTCCTAAAACGCCAGATTTTAGATTTTGAGTTGGTTTTAATTCAACCGATGCTGCAGACTCCACTTCGGAAGGATGNGTCCTAAAACGCCAGATTTTAGATTTTGAGTTGGTTTTAATTCAACCGATGCTGCAGACTCCACTTCGGAAGGATGAGTATTCCTAAAGACTTATGCTACCATCTAGTCATCATACAACAATGAATTTTTCTGTTTCTCATCAAGAGTTAAACTATTTCTGGAAATTAATACCATTAATTTTATTTGGAAGTTTTTGCAGTTTTAACTACCGAGGACTTTCCAGAGGTCTGAGATTTTTAATTATAGCATGCACGCTAGCATAGGTGTAACAATTTCCAGCATCTTCAAGTTGAAACTCTGATAAATTAATTTTATTGAAGACAGAAACTCCAGTGTCAGTTATTTTGTCACATAATATGAAATTTAATATAGCTCACAAAAGAGAGGTGATAGTCAAATTTATTTTAATATTTAATTTTCCTGATTCAGTTACAGGACAAATTTCTCTAACTTCACAATGATTTTTATTTCTACAGTAATTTCTATATTTTTCTTTTGCAACTACGTCAGANGTTATTTATTATTATTATTTTTGGCATAGTTAAGTTAGTACATTTTTTCATAACGTATGAAACAGTTGTGAATACCGTAAATGAGACAGTTTATACATACCTGTACTTCAGAATTTTAAGATACAAAAAAAAACTATGGCATGTGCCAAAAACGTGAATAGCTCTGTATTTCTATTTATGAATTAATGTTTTTACCCACTGCCTGATTGTGAGATACGTTGGTAGGTCCTGCTATAACAATAGGTTATATTTCTGGAAACTACATCACCATAGAAAATAANTGTGAGATACGTTGGTAGGTCCTGCTATAACAATAGGTTATATTTCTGGAAACTACATCACCATAGAAAATAACTTGGTTGTGTACTGTAGTTAAATTTTCCCAGAATAACAATGTTGAATCTGTCGGTCAGGTTCCGTGGCACCTCATAGTGTTGAGGATATCAGTTGTAAGTGTTCATATAAATAAAAAGTCACTTATAAATTTTATTATACTACTCATACTTATCAATATTAAAACAGGAAAACTTCTGACAAAATTTGTACGAATTCCAATTGACTTTATCTTGCAGAATATGTTGTACTAAATATAGTGAGATACAAATAAATTGAAACACAGAAATTGAACTTTATAGAGATAAATGGGTGACATAGTGAAACATGGCCACAAAATGTCCTGAAAATGTCATGTTGAAACAACTGTTTGGATGTGACTATCACAACAGGACTTGTATTTTGTTGATTTTCTTGCCAACATTACTTTATTTACACAAAAATAAGTTTTCTGTAATTTATGTTGAGTAAAATGATATGAACTTTTATTATTTTCTATTTAAGTTTGTAATAACAGGATATGATGTTATCTTAGGTATTTTTTCCCGGGTTATCGTATTCGTGTGTGAACCCCGGAACTCTCAAATCAGACATGATGGAAGGCAGTCCACTGTAATTTTTGTACGGCGAATTTTCAGTAAAATTTTGCCAAGACTGCCCAGTGTAAGCTTTGGAGAGGTGTTGAGAGGCATCTCAAAGTTCTATAAATTTGCGTGGACAAGCAAAAGTCCTAAAACGCCAGATTTTAGATTTTGAGTTGGTTTTAATTCAACCGATGCTGCAGACTCCACTTCGGAAGGATGGGTATTCCTAAAGACTTATGCTACCATCTAGTCATCATACAACAATGAATTTTTCTGTTTCTCATCAAGAGTTAAACTATTTCTGGAAATTAATACCATTAATTTTATTTGGAAGTTTTTGCAGTTTTAACTACTGAGGACTTTCCAGAGGTCTGAGATTTTTAATTATAGCATGCACGCTAGCAAAGGTGTAATAATTTCCAGCATCTTCAAGTTGAAACTCTGATAAATTAATTTTATTGAAGACAGAAACTCCAGTGTCAGTTATTTTGTCACATAATATGAAATTTAATATAGCTCACAAAAGAGAGGTGATAGTCAAATTGATTTTAATATTTAATTTGCCTGATTCAGTTACAGAACAAATTTCTCTAACTTCACAATGATTTTTATTTCTACAGTAATTTCTATATTTTTCTTTTGCAACTACGTCAGATNACAAATTTCTCTAACTTCACAATGATTTTTATTTCTACAGTAATTTCTATATTTTTCTTTTGCAACTACGTCAGATTTCATTTTAATAAACACAATTTTTTCCATTTAATATGTATTCAGTTAATGTAGTGTCGTCAGTGTTTAGCATATTTTATTGGTTGCATTCATACAAAGGGTGTGAATTCTCATGTGCCTTGTGTTATTTTTGAATGTTTTCCTGTTTGAATTGTCAAGGGTTTATTGCTTTTATGTTTCTAGCTTCCTATTCTTTCTGCAATCTAAAAGCTACAAATTTGGAAATTAGTAAGTTTTCTTTCCGTGTATGTTTTCTCAATGGCGTCGCACACACGAGTTGTTTGTCAGAGTGCAAAGAGAAAGGCTTTTCAGCTCCATTTTAAATCACACTCTAACATGCCTAAATATATTCCTTCCCAACATCTATACAAAAAACCAACCAACTATTTATTTATTTATCTATTTAGAGTGGCACGACCAACGTGTATCCCCATAAAGGTAGAGAAAGTCTTAAAGGATTTTAATGAGTAATTGGCCAGATCGCGAGCCATATTTTCTTCGCAGTTCGCTACACAATCTACGTGATATGGAGAATGAAGCTGCGTCTGATTACGACTCCAATACAATGAGCGTGCCAGGTACACCTACGTACATGGAGGAAGGAATGAGCAGTAGTAACGAAAGTTTAATTAACATGCAGGAACGTGAAAATAATGAAATGGTGAATGAGACTGAAACCAATGTAANAGTAGTAACGAAAGTTTAATTAACATGCAGGAACGTGAAAATAATGAAATGGTGAATGAGACTGAAACCAATGTAATGGGAAATGAAAACCCCATTACATACTGAGCACTTACACTGACACCTCTTACAGTTGATATATTAATGTAATGTCTGTCCGTACAAAAGGCCCAAACAAAGTGCTAGATTTTCTGAACAATTATCACAACAGAATGCTAGTTTGCGGGAAGAAATGTCAAAAGAATTCAAATTTGCAGACACAAATCGCTCAACAAAATTTGAGTTTTTGAAAATAAATTTGTTTATTTATACAAGNAGTAGTAACGAAAGTTTAATTAACATGCAGGAACGTGAAAATAATGAAATGGTGAATGAGACTGAAACCAATGTAACGGGAAATGAAAACCCCATTACATACTGAGCACTTACACTGACACCTCTTACAGTTGAGATATTAATGTAATGTCTGTCCGTACAAAAGGCCCAAACAAAGTGCTAGATTTTCTGAACAATTATCACAACAGAATGCTAGTTTGCGGGAAGAAATGTCAAAACAGAATTCAAATTTGCAGACACAAATCGCTCAACAAAATTTGAGTTTTTGAAAATAAATTTGTTTATTTAGACAAGCAGTTTGATATGGTATATTCTCCAAACTCACAAATCAATTGAATACGATCATTCAAACATTACAGTCACAAGTTGAACATACTAATGCCACTGTTACTGTTTTGCAAAACTCCGTAACTGATTTGTCCAACACAAGCGCAACACAAAGTAGCAAAATTGAGTCGCTACAAGAGAATTTTGAACGTCTCAAAAACAGGGTGGACGAGCACATTTCACACACCTTAGATAACACCAAGGAACAAATAACAGCTTTCAAATACAGCCTTACCTGTGTGCAGAATTCAGTTGAAGTTCTAGCTAGACTAAGAAATGCCAGCTTAGAAGACATGCGTGGTTCAATGGAAGTTCAAATTACAGAATTAGAAACCCGTATTTCCCAAGTGGAAAATCAACATATTAATGCTTCACCAGTACCTGAAGCTAATGTAATGGCCACAATAGATCACCATTTGATAAATTTTAAATGTCACATTAACGGTTGAATGAATCAAATTGAAACCACCTGCCATAATGTTAAACATAGTTTGGAAAAGCAGAGTACTGACAGACAAGCAAAGTTAGCTGAAATTAATGTTAAGTTGAGTGAGTTGCGAGTTGAACCTAACCCTATGCGCACACCAACACATTTCAGCAATGCTACCCCTCAAACTACATTTCCATCAGATCATGAAAATGCAGTTCCACACACAAATGCTATTTTGAATCCAACAGCCACACAGTTAACATCACCCGGCTAAACAATGGTCGGAAGGGATTTCAACTTTTTCTGGTTGCAGTGTTGAAATCCTAGTTATTTACCTTAAGAAAATTGAGGAATACACAAAATTGTTTGGTATGGCAGATAACGAACTACTCTTGTGTCTCTGACTTAGCCTAAATCCAACGGCTTATTTTTGGTGGGAACTCATCAAAGAACAGCATTTCAAGTGCCTATTTACAGATCAGTACTGGAATGCTAGAATACAGGGAAACTTGAGGGCGCAACTACATCTGGACAAGTGTGAAACTAAGCAGGGTAAAACTCTCGAACAACATTTCAGTGAGGTGTTGAGAGAACAAGATACTTGAATGTCCTGACGCGTGACGTCGGGGAAACTGATGTCAACGTCACTGTCAGGCAAAGTTTTACTGTGCGTCAGACACATGGGTTATCTATTTGGTTCGACTTTACTAGTTACCAACCGGACCTTGGCTGGTATATAAACTGGTGCGCGTGACTTGGCGGCATTGCACAAAGTCTTAACTGCCCTCCNACCAACCGGACCTTGGCTGGTATATAAACTGGTGCGCGTGACTTGGCGGCATTGCACAAAGTCTTAACTGCCCTCCGCAACAAAGGTTTACACAGCCACTGGTTTACCTGGAGTGGGCATAGCCCATGGTAGCTTTTGACTCTGTTGCTGCTGGTGCCGGCTGGAACTCATGCCCAGTCCTTGGCCGAAGGTGGTGCTGCAGCTGGCGGTACTGGCGGGAGCCCGCGAAGGGCTGCTGCTCCTACTGGATTGGAACCACGGGTTCGATATACCCAGTGCTACGTGGAGTCCCTGGCAGAAGTCGACGACGACTTGATGCGGCTTGCCGGCGGTCTTGTAGGGTGACTGAAATATAGAGCATGGAGGGACTGGGAGGTGAGGCCTCTCAAGTTGTCGGCTGGCTTGAGCGTGCCGAGGGGTTAGACTGCAGAGGGCAGTTGGCGCTGGGTTCCAGCTCAAGTTGTACTCGGAGGCAGTAGCTGCCTTCCTAGCTTGCCATTTTGCACCACTCCTATAGGTGTATGGCATAAAGGAAGGTACTAAAGTCGGCTACACTAAGGAAGATCAGGCGACGAGGATCCCTAGCCAGGTGTAAAGCCAGTTGTGGTCAAGCCAACCAGAGTCATACCTGATTACTCCAACTGGCGACAAACAGCGCAGTGGTTAGAGCGGTGGGTTACCCTGGATGTCTGACAGCGACGTGGGTGTAGACCAAAGGAGGTCAAACCACCAGAACCAGTCTTATTGTTCATTCCAATGACAATGGTAGCGTGGTCGATGGAGTGAATTGACTGGGCTGGCTGTGGATTGAGTTCCTAGTGGTGGTGGCGGCTCTGCCGTATGTGTGCACCAGATACCTTGGCGTACCTGCTTCACAGTATGGGGGGCCGTCTAATGGGTCTGTTTGAGATGTACTTGCACCCGGTTAAGGGAGCCAGCAGTCCTACTCTAGGTTCAGTAAATGGGTGAAAATGACGCTGTCCCCTGCTTTTCCCTAGTGGGCTAATTTCTACTGGGGTTAAAGTCACAGTCACCTTAGAAATAAGTACTTGGAGATTAGATAGAAAGATGTGTTTATTCCCGTGAGGAATAGAGGCGGTGGCCCGTTCTAACTTCTAACCAACAAGAAACTGTAACGGAAGTAGACTACGATAATACCAGGTGAAGGGGACCTGGGTCTAAACTAGACAAGAGTAGATGCAGCTAGGTAGCTATAATACTAACTGACCCCAACTAACTCGATGCTGTTGTCCGGAAGGGACGTGGGTGTGAAGGGACTCAGGTGTCACTACCAGAAGGGTAGTGAGTGTTAAAGAGGGTGAAGACTACTTCGGGGGTGGCCGGTGAAGGTCTTGAAGATGTCTGGTATGTAGCAGTGGTCTGGCATGAGGACGTCGGTGTCTGCAGAGAGCTTCAGCACACAAGGTGGTGGAGCGAGCTGCAGAGAATCAACTGCCGTTCTGCAGCTGTGCACGGACAATTATTTATTCCACCTCCCCGTGGGCGGAGCTGCGCTCTATGGTGCCATCTCTCGGGCCATGGCGGAGGCAGGCTCTCTGGTATGCGAAGTTGTGTCGGCTGTGCAAGCTCAGGCGCAGCGCTGGGCCGGCTTGTATCACATGTGGGGGTGGTGGCGTGACGTCTGATATAGAGGCGAAAACAATCTTGGCTGATGTGTCCGTGGGAGCCCCTTGCCTAGGGGCGTTCTGGTAGGCTTTGGTAGCAAGTCGTTCATGGTTGAAGTATCAGTACGAGTGTCACTCATCAATCGCTCCCCTACCCCTTTTTTCTTCTCCCTTGCAACGTACTCTCATCTGGGCGAGAGAAAAAAATGCTGTGACAGTGATGATGATTTTCACGCCCAAGAAAGTCAGGTTGGATTCTGTAGCGCTCATTTTCTGTGCGCTCGCTCTGGGTTGCGGTGCCCTGCATGTCTCTTATCGGTCGGTTGCATAGCGCTGTCTCTTTCTAGCGCGCAGGCTGGCTGGGCGAGCGTCCGGGTTAATGGGTTCTACCCCCTGGGGAGGATAGCTGTCACGTGTTGATGGCCCATTGTCAGGTGAATGCACGCGTCCCTTCTTTTGTTACGTATTACTGTGCCACTTACACTGGTCAGCTGAGAACTGAGTTTATTTATAACAATTATTCAACATATTTCTCCAGAAATAACCAATTAACTGGGGGGCACAAAAACCTAAAAATTCGACACTTGTAGTATGTACAAGTCCCACTCATGAGGGGTGTGTTAATCCTGCTAATTTATGCTGAAGGCATTTTGAAAGTGGCTCTGCTTTTTAGCCTTCTATGTGTTGCACGGCAGGTAATTTTACATGTGACAAAGCGCTAAGGCTGCAGCCGGCTCTAGGCCTTTCGTTACCTAGGCCGGTCTGCTCATCTGTATCCAAGCGTAGTTTGGGGTACCAGAAGTTAGCTTGATCCTGGGCTGCTAGTGTCGCGAGTCATCCTCCATTTCCCCCCCCCCCCCNTTGTTCCACTTTGTCTTCCGCTGCTGGCTCTCGCTCGGGATTCTGGGTTCCGGCTGGGCAAGAGCGCATCTGCCTTTGGGGTCGGCGTGTGACCTTGTTCTCTGTCTCTGGGTTCGGTGGTTCGGGGTGACATCGGGGTTTCCTCACCCGTTGTCTCACACCTGTGTGTCACTGTTGGCAGTGGTTCAGCGCGGTTCGGTTCACCTGTAGCTGTTGCAGCTGCACAGGTTTCTCTATTTTATGTGGTGGGGCTGTGTGCTGGGAAATGACGTCGCCACTTCACTCCAATAGGACTGTCAAGCGTTTATTCCCCACAATCTGCACACGGTGTTGCTCACAATCTATGGTGCATTTTTGCTGCTGCAGCCAGGGCTGTCCCAAGATTACTGTTTCCCCTATTTTGGGTGCCACCAAGAACCCCACATGGGTGGTTGTCTGGTCGATTTTAGCCATTTTTATCTTCCCTTCCATCTGAAGGGGGCGTTCAGGCTGGGCCATCTATACTTTCCTTTCCTGGGGTGTCACGTGGGTTCTTTGGTAAGGGATGAGTAGGTTACCTCTAATAAAGTTTCTGGTGGCTGCCGTGTTGATCACAGCAGCGGTAATTTGTTGGTTGACCCTCACTTTAATACGGGGAGTAATCGGAGGGCAGGGCCCCTCGACTAACGTCAGTAGAATGATGCCGGGCCTGTCGCCTCCCATTTGCTGCTTTGCTTCCTTTTCTCCCTTGCTCCTTTTGTTATGCTCCAAGGCCGCCTGCTCCCGGTAGTTTCTTTCTGTCTCTCTCGCATGCTCCACTAGTTCTTCCACAGACTGTGGCCTGGGAATTTGTAGAAAATTACGTAACTTCGGAAGTAGCATACGCATGACATTGCGTACACAACTTTCCTAGTTTCCTTTGGGAAATATCCTGCGGTACATTTGCACTTTCCTTCAAATGAAGATTTCAGCCTCTTCCTTGGCGGTCTGGGTTCGACTGTGGAACTCAGTAGTTAAGTGCGTCAGCACTACTTCACCCCAGAACTGGGTGGCTAGGAGCAAACAAAGTTGCCCCCATTCAGTAATGAATTCTCCGTACTTGTTCCACCAGTCTAGCGCTTTCCCTTTCAATTGTTGATGGGTTTTAACGACCCATTGTTTAACAGGGACTTTGTTTTCACTAAACTCCCACTCGCATTCCTGGGTAAATGCTACTGGGTCTTCACGTGGTCTTCCCGCAAACTCTGGTAATTGTAGCCCGTCGCTTCCCTAGGTGGATGTCATACTGGGGGTGGCGTGATTTCTGATAGAAAGGCAAAAATGATGCGTGTGTGCATATGTGTGTGCGCATGCATGCATCAGTACGCGTCATGCGTTAGCCCCAACGGAAGAGGAGGAACTAGTGGAAGTAATATCATCACAGCTTCCACCCAGGTTTCAGGGCAGGTGTGCAGACAGGCTGTTCACTAACTTATCTGATTTCTGCCAACAAATACTTAAGATCGATCAGTCTGAAAGGCAGACATACGTGTGCAGTATCGTGATCCTGAGAGACCAGTTTAAGTTCGTACACCATTATTGTACCAGCATACACGGACTAGGTCTCAACCAAACCCAGGCAACACTAACAATAATCCTAGGGTACACATTATTCAGTATGACACTGAAGATGAAAAGGCGGTGAAATTTGATCAAAGCTGTGTACATGTACAAGGTCAGTTGTACGTTGGTAAGGCAGGGAAGAAACGTAGCAAACGTTATTCGCTAGGCTACCGTAAGAATAAACGCAATGGTTCTAAAGTGGAGGAAACCTCGTCTACACCAAGTGCGTATGTACATACAGACGTCACCTTGTACTACTTGCCCGGTAGTAATCCAGCAAGTTAGAGTAGACCAGCTTCTCCTATTGATAAGTATTCCACCAGTAGTAACCAAAAACACTGGCAAGCACAAACTGTTGGTACAGTCCAGCCTGGATTTATGGTAACGAATACCACACCACCGCAGAGTTTTCAAATTAACCAGCAACCAGTACAGCAATGGCATACTGGATCGCAGAGTAATGTGTCAGTACCCATTCAAACTCAGTATTATCATGCGAGCAATGGAAACGTTAGTCAGCAAGGGAATTTCCAACGAAATGAGAAGGGGGGAGGGGAGGGAGGGAGAGCAAGCTAGCTAGCTGCAGGAAGTTGACTTGTGTCCAGGTGTGGAGCACCCTGGTCGACCTGCCAGCGCTCTCTGCATCACTGCTGCTGCACCAGGCCCCATTCGTCCTGCAGTCGGAGCCCACCCACACGGTTGGAGGCACGTGGGGTCACCTGCTGGAGAGCGTGCGCTCCCCTGAGTACCAGCCTGCGTACTCCTACATCCTCCGTCGTGAGGACAGCCCAGGAGACTCTGTCAGGTGTGCACTGCAATTCTTCCATCAATACTCTCCTCATTTAGTATTATTCAATAGTACTGCTCTTTTCCGAGGGTTTCCTTACTAAGGCTTTACACTCATTTGGAGAGGAGGCTGGCACCATCATGGAAGTAGGTATGTTAGGGCCCCTTCCTTGTGAGCTGTGACATAAGAGGAGAAGGAAGGACATGTTGACATACCGTATTCACCCGAAAATAAGATGATAGTTTTCACTTTAAAATGTATTTTAAAAAATGGGGGTCGTCATACAATCAACAGCAAACTGTTTCAACCTACAATAACACATACCCATTCGACTGCAAATCACATCACATGTAATTGCATATATTTTTCATATAAATATAGACAAACACAGTTAATAATAACGCTAAATATAATTCAGTTATATCTAAACTTCCCTATTTACATTGCGGTTATAGCATTAACGTACTGCTGCTACGTAAATAATGGCAGCTATTTGGGATTGAAAACATGAAACTCATAGATAACATGGTATGAAAGTAGTGTGCACTTTTTACACTTCTATACCACCGCTATGTTCCAAACTACCAACGACCTGCAGTAAATGATGCATGGTTTTGGCTCCATTGGGGGGGCACTATCTGTACATATTTCTTCCAAGTGTTTAGTATTTATGCTCATATTGTTATTTTAGTCTATGGTCATGTTTTTTTCTAACAACAAAACAGAAGTTTGTAAACAGTAATGTGAAAATATTTTCTGTAAGAAAAGTGTTAAAATAATGTGCTATATACAATATTTCTTTTTAATGTCTTAAAAAAATTCAATACTAACATTTATTTAGTGTACATTTATATCATCAATGTCGGTCATTCAGTATTTTAATTTTATGCAGTCATTTAAGCAAAAAATTAAAAGTGATTGAGCTTATTATTTTTTTGTGATTCCATGCAGCGTCTTTCTAAGCAAGAAAATTAAAATTGTGAGTAAATTATTTGTCTTGAAACATGATCTCATAATATGGGGGTCATCTTACATTCAGGGTCGTCTTATTTTCGGGTGAATACGGTGTTTGTTCCTAAGTAAACCATTTTTTGTTTCTTGCTGTATTGTGTTTTTAATATTACGAGAGTTGGGCAATACGACAAACTGTGCAGTGTCTAGGTGCAACAATAATTTACCCAGACTAAAGGCATTGACATTAAATATTTTAGTTTCATAAAGGATGAAAATATTGCAACAAAAAAGATGTGCGAGAGAAAAGATGAAACTAATTTGAGAGTGTGAAAGTACTCCCAAATTCAGGACCTTTGATATTGCTATTTATATACCACATTTACCCATGTATCTTACTTCCTTAAATATCTTATGCATTCTATATTTCCACTTTCAAATTCAAGGGAAAATTATTTTACCACATATCGTACACATATGGAGATTCAATATGCAGCTGCAAGTGGATGGGCGGCAACATGTTGTAACATCGCAGCCGTCAGAATTGGCGACTGGAAATTACAGCTCGGGTTTGCTCAATCAGTAGAGACATGAAATGTAAAAAGGCGCCATATAAATAAAATAAAGTGAAGTCTCGGTTTATTTACTGTAATTGTATTTAATATTCAAAAGAAACAGCTCACACACAAGCTTCAATTTTACTGTGTACCATATAAGAAGGCCACATTCTTGACAGTTGAGGATAGCCGCACCTTTTCGTTTATGTATCAATTCGCCATCAACTGGTGTGTCAAGTATAGGCTTTGATGTGGCGAGTCAGCGCGTCCAGGAGGTGCTGCTACGTGTGGCAATTGGTGAACTGCTTGGGTGGCGCTGCATTCGTAAACGGAGCTTGGTGGACGTGTGTAGGGTCGTTCGTAAACGCTGTACACGAAATATATGTTACTTTAAAAATTATACAGAGCTCGCGGGAAAATAAAACCATTTGTATATGCGCATAAATACGTTATTTTAAACAAGAAAACATGGATAACAGATAACATAGAAGGGCGTCTTGTAACAGATGGCGCGCCTGTACCTTACAAGATGGCAGCACATGGTTGGAGAGTTGGGAAACGTGAAAAAGGTTTCGATGTTTCGTTACATTTGGATACGGATCATTTTATTGTGCATTTCATTTTGAACACCTATACATTACTACTTTATCAAGAAGTTTAGTTTGTAACACTAAAAACCGCTGTTTTATGACCACGTAAATTATAATGTATTAATTAACCTTGGAACTCTTCCTTATCGTGCGTATTTTCGGCTGGTCTACTGTGTGTCGGCAGTGCACTCAAAATAGCCAACGTAATATTAACTTTTGTTCGTTCGTGCATCAGCTGATACAGGATTTTGTAAATGGACGTTGTTTGTTTTGAATACGTCAAGTTGCCACTCACTGACTGTCAGAATGTGGCCTTCTTATATGCAGAGTCCTGAACAGTCAGTTTCCTCCAGACGAATAAACAAAGAGCAGCGCGGCAGTAGTNCAAAATAGCCAACGTAATATTAACTTTTGTTCGTTCGTGCATCAGCTGATACAGGATTTTGTAAAGGCACGTTGTTTGTTTTGAATACGTCAAGTTGCCACTCACTGACTGTGAGAAAGTGGCCTTCTTATATGCAGAGTCCTGAACAGTCAGTTTCCTCCAGACGAATAAACAAAGAGCAGCGCGGCAGTAGTGTATTTATTATTCACGTCAGTTAAAGCTTGCATCGCATGATGGATTTACGAAGGCAGGAGGGACGTCGGTTCCCTCCTGGCACCCTAGCGACCTCCCACACCAGGAGAGAAATAAATGAGGAGGATAAAATTTGCTGGTGTGGATGTTATTTGCCACCTTGACATGTCTTCTGCGAGTGCTGGTTGTCTACTCTTTTAATTTTGCTTCCGAGCCCCAGGGTGCCAAAAGCGTGACCAAATAAGGGAATGGCATGGGCCGGAATCCCTTCCCACGCCATGCCGAACTGCGCCGTAGTAAATATATAATCAAACTTCTAGAACAAAAGCTATTCACTGCAGTTGGAAATCTTCTATCTACAAATTGTAACGACGCAAGTTATTAGTTATCAGAATACGCTGTTCATTTTCTTTCGTTTTGCTAAGCTTCATAATATTTTTATCGGGTTTGAAATTAAAAGCAGTGGTGGTTCGTTTTATCGTGGTATAACGTTATCAAGCGTACATTTACCGTTTCAAAAATTTAAAAATTTGTTATGCGTCAGCATTAGTAATAGAAGCTTTTTCAGACTGTGTCGACAGTTTTGCTCTAGGAAGTTTGATTATCTTTATCTGACTGACGGCTCAGTAAGTGGGCTACGATGAAATTTGGATTGCNCTCAGTAAGCGGGCTACGATGAAATTTGGATTGCACTGCTGGCTTTAAAGGTTGATTAATTTTTACCTATGATGCAGTTTGGATGGCTACGCGGAAGCCTTCCGAACTCAAGTAGACAGTTTTTGGTAGAGAGAGTTTGATTAAATTTTACAAACAGCGCAGTTTGGATGACGCTGCTGGCAGATGCCGGCTGCTGTGCCCTTATCTTAGGAGAGGGGAGGGGGGCAATAGGCTCGCAGAATAAATACTTGGGTTTTCTATCGACTAAAAAAGAAAAAGTAACCAACAGTCAGAGAAGACGCATAGGGCATGACGAACTTCACCCACACCGGCAAGCACCCGCAACCGCTAAATTTTTCACTTCAATTATTTTCGGCTTGAACTTTAAATCCTATTAAATTATTTCCGCCTGTATGGGAGGTCGGTAGGGTGCCAGGAAGCAACGGATGTCTCTCCTGCCTTCATATTTTCTTCTTGAGAGGCAAGTTTTCAAGACGTAAATGAATAATTAAACGACTGTGGCGCTGCTCTCTGTTAGTTTGCCCCTTAGATCGGTTCATACTCTGCATACCTGACAATTGTATGTGAACTGTTTCAATCTTTCTAGTAAATAAAAGTACGGAGTAATAAACAAACATTAAACTTTATTTATATTTATTGGCGCCTTTAACGTTTCATGCTACTGTACTACCAACGAAGCTAGCCGAGTGGTAACTTCCAGCCGACATCACAGACGCTTCAACATTACATATATGGCGCCCTGACGCGCTGCAACATTACATATATGGCGGCCGAATGTGCCGCGTGGAACATCACGAATATGGCGCCTAACTATGAGGCTGCCTCGTTACAATTATGGCGGGCATAAACAAGATAGGCAATGTTACAAAATGCTGACGCTAACAAAAACTATGATTTCTGAAAAGGCAAACGTACAACTGATAAACATTCTACCACAGCAATAACTTAGAAAACTGATAAAATATTACAAAACCTCCTAAAATGAAAGAAAATGATCAAGTATCCCGATAATTATTATGACTGCATCATTAGAAATGTATTTAATATCAGCAATTGTTCTTAATCGAAAACTGAGTTCATATTTTTTATTTTCTTTTACGCACCTTTTGCCAGTCATTTTTATTGAAGATGAGGTGTCTGGCACTTCACCTCAACATTCTTGGAACTGCTCTTTCTCCACCCTCATGTTGCTGCTGCCTTCTATAGACGTGCCAATATTCCTCCGTCGCCATGGCTCCAACAGAGAGAAAGAGAGTAATGCTTCACTTGCAAGCTTTGTCATGAAATGAAGTAGGAAGAAAGAAAGTGGCATGTCCAGCTTGTCAAGCTCAAGTCACAAAAGATGTGAAGGAAGAAAGGAAGGGGCAGTGCATTAGAAGGATGTGAAGGGAGAGAGGGAACATGTAATGAAGGGTTCATTTGTACGAGACTGCGAGCGTGGATCTAAGGGGGTATCGCAATTCAATACAGCGGACTCTCGTACAGAAAATGCATGTATAGATTAACCGCATCCACAGTTAATTTTCAGTGGTCCCGGCAAAACTACTATATAAATAATGATAAAGCTACCCGCTCGTATCGTTTATCGGATATTGCTTCAATCAAAATATATTTCGGTCCAGTTACCTAATATTTCCCGCAATTGTAGTTTATAAGCTGGTTGTTTATGCAAAGGTCTAGTAATTGGATGTGAAATATGTCATGCATGCCGCCGATTATCACTGTTCTGCAGCGCAGTGTGAGTCTGGTTTGCTCTCCCCCCCCCCCTTCTACGTACATGCCTGACAAGAGGGGAAGCGGTTACCTAGCAACTAGTGTGGCGACCTAGCGTCTTCTCTCTCTCACCTCACTTTCTGTCTCTTTCAGTTGCGCACCTTTCTTCCTCCCCTAACATGCCTTCCGGGGGAGAAAACTGTTGTCTAGAAAAAGAAAAAGCACGTCTTCTCTCTGTCTGCCACTACCCCTTACATGCCTGGCCACAGAGTAAGCAAAGTGCACCTGGCGATCGTAGAAATTTTAAGATTATTCGTTGCTCAAAATAGTTGCACCACACCTATCATCACTAGTATTTCAAAGCAAATTGTTTTGTTGCCTGAAAATGTTACACAATACATTTCAATGAGTATTGTAATTGTTATTTGCAAAGAATTTTTCTTTTATAATTAAAGGTGGTTTTTTTTCTTAAAGTTGGTGTTTAATTGTATCTAGTGTAAAATCAATATTTTTATAACAAACTATTAATTTAACTCAATGGACAGCATCGTCTCAAATGAAGCAATATGCCCAGAAGCATATACTTGACCTACCCTTGTCACCAAAAATTGTTTGAACATTGAGCGACTTGTATTACCAAGTGTACATTTCATTTTCATTTACTTCCTGCAGGGAAATCAAAGGATTTAAATTATTTTATATCAATAGACACACGTGTTTTAAGTAAACTTATAAGCCCTATTCTAAACATTTTGTCATCTAATAATGGATAATATGCGACAGGCGTGTACTGGAAAATTGAGGATGTGGTTTTGAATGATTAATTATTAAAGACAGTGAAGAAATAATTTTTAATAGGTGTATATATTCATTTCTGTGTCAAAATTACAAGTTTTTTTTTGCTGTGAAATATAATTAATGACTTTAAAAGGCAGACATTTGCCATACGCGCAAGGTGTCGCAAACATGTTTCACTCATACTGCTGCCCTCCCTTCTCCGTCTCACTCGCTGTGAACATGCTACCCAATCGATAATCTCTCCATGCGCTCTCAGCTGATCGAGTACACACAGGACATTCAAAATTTTATTTGCATTCTGTGTCATATTATTTTCATTTTCAAAGAGTTTGAAAGTTTTAGGTTGGCTTGCACCCATTTTTATTGTGTTTATTATCTAAACTTTATTCATAGAAAATGCACAGCTCTAATTATACTCAAAATCAAGTCTAATAAGGTTAGAAGTCAAATTTTATTGATGTACACGTCAGAAACCTCATCTACTGAAATCCCGTATGTATGAAAATGTTTTGACAGTCCCTTGAAAAACAGTAGATAGGGAGTCGACTGTACACATGATGCTGCAGTGGCATGCCGAGAGCTTTGTTACAGATATGGGCAAAACATTTGCAACAGCATTTAAAAGAAAATGTCTTTGAAAAAAATATTTTGTTCAGATTTATTGCATTTTCAGGAAAAACATTTGGTTTGAAATAAGTGGTTGATAAAACTATTTTGAGCAGTGATAATCTTGGTAATACTTCTGCAGTCTGGGCTAGAGCTTAAAACATTTAACAAGGCATAGCGCTGTAGCGGACTTCATGACTGCAGTGAACTTTTTAAGAGGCCAGACTCGGCAAAGCACTTGCCACATTTGACTGTGTGTTGTTGAGAACTAAGAATATGTGATTTGTTTAGTGCTAGGCTTGTAACAGTGATGTTAAATACTGTATGGAATGCCCATTTTATATACAAATTATATACAAATGTTGAAGTGGAATTATTTCTAAGCCAAGGGTTTTTGTAGGATTCAAATTGGTTAAGAAAGTTCTGCTTACAATATGGTAAATACGTTATCACAGGAAAAATGTTAATTGTATGGTTGGGTGAATTATTTTCTACAGGTAAAGTATTTTATTTTTAAATTACTTTCTTATGCTAGTTTTTAATAAATAAATCTTTATCTTATGTTAAAAAACATTTTAATTGTAAAATGAGAATGCAGCATGTGAATAGCATACAGAGTGTGCCAGCCAGTGATTGTTTTAACTGTCTTTACTGCTAGTTGCCCCCATCTGTGCTATTCTGCTAGAGGGGGGAAGATCTAAGAATAAACTGAGTGTGAGATCTAAATACATATTAGCTCTGTAAGAGAGCCTAGTTTTGTTCTCTCTCTCTCTCCCTCTGCTTCCTCTCCCCCCTTCAGACTGCAGTGGGATTTTATTGCAAAAAAACATTACTCTGCTTATTTTTTTCTTATCACAGCTCACATGGCAACCACTTTCTTGTTGAAAATAGTTGCTTTTAACTATTATAGATGTAATCAATTCATAAAAATATTCACAAAAAAGTTACATTTCATATCTTGTGCACCCCATCTTTTGAAACCATAAGATAGATGGGTAAATATGGTTTATTAACATGACTTGTTAGTGTGTTGTTCCAAATTTACAGAGTAAACAAAAAACAATTTTGTGAAAAGCACAAACTATTTTTGCAGTGATAATTGCCATGTTTATACTTTTAGGGTAATTTACTTTAGAACATTTCTTAAGTTGTTGTTATCCAATTGCTGCTGATTTTAAAACTATGTATTTTTCTGATAACTCTTTCAGTTTATTATGTAGGTAATGGTAAAAATAAAATTGATAAACCGTCGCCATTACCATCTGAGTTGTTTTTATAGTGATTACAGTAGAACCTTGCTGAAACGACCTCTCATGGTTTCCAGAAATAAGGTCGTAATGGCAGGTCAGTCGATATAGATATTTTTGGAAATTCTGAACAGATTTTAACCCACCGCCTACCCTTTATTTCAAAATTAGCCATTTTGTGCATGAAGTCAGGGTTCAATTGTCTCTAGCATCAAAATGACACTTTTTTAAAATTAAATATAAATTTATTTTGATAGACAGCCGTCCTCTGAAAAAAATTTTACCTGAGAGGCTAATACAGTAGCACGTCACTGTTGCAGCCACTTTTTTAAGACCATCTCTCTCTGAAAATATATTTTTGAGGAACAGTGGAAAACTGTAAAAAAATTAAGTTGCACATTTGAGGGAAATAAGCCAAAAAATAAGTTGCACACATTGCATTTCTCTTGTCAAACACCGTACTTCAAGCATTGCTTACCAAGCAATACATAGCACCCCATTGCGATGTACAGGGGTTGGGGTGGGTCAACATCTGTCATATTTTCCAAACCCTCTATTGAGACCATCCCTCACTAGCAACCCTAGTCCTGGACACCGTGAGGGGTCTTAACAGTGGAGTTCTACTGTACCTAGAATCCCCTGGTCACCCAAAATGTTAAGAATACTGAGTGGTGCGAGGATTTAGCGAGCACCATAAGTGCATATTCAGTAGACCCTGGCATAAAATAAACATGGTTTTTTCAAGNTGGTGCGAGGATTTAGCGAGCACCATAAGTGCATATTCAGTAGACCCTGGCATAAAATAAACATGGTTTTTTCAAGGAATATTAATTTAATTAAGACATCTTCTTAATAATATGATACCACAGAAGGGTATGTGCAACCTCCCTTGTCCCTAATAAATTACAAAAACGTTAACATTGGACACTGCCTAAGTGTTTCCAAGCGAAAATTCAATGTTTAATGGTGTCCTGCTGAAAAATCTAAGATTATTTCAACAAAATATTAATAAGCAGACGTCTTCTAAATAAAATGATGGTACAGAAGCGTATCAGCGATCACCCCTGTCACCAAACAATTACAAAAACTGTAAAAATGAATGCTGCATACTTTTTTGCACCATGTTTACAAACAAGACTGAAACTTTGTTATATATACCACATACAAGTACTGTTTTCTGAAACCCAGATTGCCAAACTCTAGTTTCAACTGACGGTATGAACACACTGAAGAGTCACGTCTGTTATGTCTGATGAACCCCCAAGGGATGAACCTGGTAGGGTCATTCCATGGGAACTCATCAAGGAGCTGAAACTGCACCATTTTTTATTTTGAGAAAAATTTTATCCTATGTTACCCCATCCTCAAGGTGAAAGAAAAACGTTAGTTTAGATTTTTACCTACAAGCGGATGATGGCAGCCATTTTTCATACACACTGCAAGCAAATTTTTACAGATTTCAGAGGTTTACGCAACTAGCCATAACTTTTTTAATAAGTCACATATTGTGGAGTTTTTAGTGTCATTTAAAAGATTACATAAGATACTATTACACTGNATAACTTTTTTAATAAGTCACATATTGTGGAGTTTTTAGTGTCATTTAAAAGATTACATAAGATACTATTACACTGCATATTTATATTATAAAATAACATTTTGTATTTTCAATATGGCGGCCTTCTGCTTTCAGCATTCAGATGACTGTTTTACCCCACTTAAAAACCACCCTGCTTCACCAAAATTGCATTTAGAGATATGATTGTTTGCGTGCTTGCTTAGTGTCTACATGTAGAACAGTGTGCAACATCAAAGTTATCTGGGTTGAAGTCTTCCTTCCTAGAGAAAAAATAGTCTCCATCTTGGGTAGAAATGAAAATTTGCTGTTTCTTCAAAGTCAACTTATGTAAAAGATGAAATAAATTTTTTTTTGTTTTTTAGAAAAGTTACTCTATTGTGAATAGCTATAGGGCACAAGTTGTCCCATTCAGTTATTTTCACCCCTGTTGNATAACTTTTTTAATAAGTCACATATTGTGGAGTTTTTAGTGTCATTTAAAAGATTACATAAGATACTATTACACTGTATATTTATATTGCAAAATAACATTTTGTATTTTCAATATGGTGGCCTTCTGCTTTCAGCATTCAGATGACTGTTTTACCCCACTTCATACTCCACCCTGCTTCACCAAAATTGCATTTAGAGATATGATTGTTTGCGTGCTTAGTGTCTATACATGTAGAACAGTGTGCAACATCAAAGTTATCTGGGTGCAAGTCTTCCTTCCTAGAGAAAAAATAGTCTCCATCTTGGGTAGAAATGAAAATTTGCTGTTTCTTCAAAGTCAACTTATGTAAAAGATGAAATAAATTTTTTTTTGCTTTTTAGAAAAGTTACTCTATTGTGAATAGCTATAGGGCACAAGTTGTCCCATTCAGTTATTTTCACCCCTGTTGNCTTTTTAGAAAAGTTACTCTATTGTGAATAGCTATAGGGCACAAGTTGTCCCATTCAGTTATTTTCACCCCTGTTGAGTAACCAGACCTTTGAAAAAACAGAAAAAAGTGTATTTTTAAATTTAATCTGTTGTGCATTATATAATCCCAATTCATTCAGAATGTCATTAACAGTAGAGTGACAAAGTTTGCTAAGTGTTAATACACTGTTTAGGCATTGCATTTTAAAAAAATTGCAAAATTTACAATTTTGCAATTACATAAATAAAAATAAATAAATGTTTATCTACTGTACTGTAATTTGAAAACTATAGACAGTATCTAACTTATTAAAAATTAAAGGCAAAATTCATGAGGAGTTCAAAATTCAAAGTCATGTTATTACATGTAATAGTAACTACTCTGTAATGTCCAAAAGTCTGAAGATGATGCAACAGTTTCATGAGATTGCATCATGCAGATATGCACATGATTAGATGCATCCTGCCTGGAGCTTCAGTCTTTCGTTGCCTGTCCTAGTGGCATGTCTTGTATTCAATTCAAGTGTTCTGTTGGTTGTTATGTTATGAGTTTTATGTGGATGAAATTTGACACGTGCTGCTCTTTGATAAGTAAATATAAACATGACTTTGCCTCATCTGCACATGGAATCATGTAACCCAGGCGGGGTGTGAACCTCAAACAACTTGCATCCAGAGTCTACCAACACGTCCTTAGACGCGGGGACACTCACGGACAAAGGCAGCCAAGTAAGTGTGCGCCTTATCAGATGTCATGCCAACCCCTCTCGTGTGATAGAAGCCAGCCTAACGTGCCAACTAAAGGCCTAAGCTCACTCCGCAGATGCAACCCCGCATGCCAGAGAAGCCTGCTTTCGCCATGGACCGAGAGATGGCACCAGAGAACGCAGCTCCGCCCATGCGAGGAGCTCACCCCGCCACCCCCGCACCTCAGAGAGCCCGTGGGCAGGNGCACCAGAGAACGCAGCTCCGCCCATGCGAGGAGCTCACCCCGCCACCCCCGCACCTCAGAGAGCCCGTGGGCAGGTGGAATATATGTCCATGCACAGCTTCAAAACGGCAGTACATTCTCAGCAGCTCGCTCCACCACTTTCAATGCTGGAACTCTCTGCTAACACCAACATCTTCGCGACCTACCAGACACTCTTCAAGACCTTCACCAGAATCCAGAATCCCCCGAAGAAGTAAACACCTTATTTCTACACCCACTACCCTTCTGGTAGTAGTACCAGTCCCTCCTGGATAACAAGCATCAAGTTAGGGTTAGCCAGTATAATAGCTACCTAGCCGCACCTGCTTTGTTAGTACAGACCCAGGTCCACTTCTCCTTGTTTGCGTAGGTTAACTTCGGTTACAGTTCTTGGTAAATTAGGAGTTGGTACGGGCCACCGTGTTATTCCTCTCGGAATAAACACGTCTTCTATTAACTTCCGAGTACTCATTGCTAAGGGTGACTGCAACTCCAACTTCCGTAGACATCAGCCCACCAGGAAAGAGCAGGAGACCGCTGCATTCTCAACTTATTTTCCGAACTTAGTGTAGGATTGCGGGCTCCCTTAACCGGGTGCACTTACGTCAAAACTATACACACATTATACAGCCACCATTACTGCACACCTGGTGTGCAGTACGGTAGAGCCCCAACCATTAGGTGACAACCACAAGGCGGTTAGTCAGTCAGTCAGTCCAGTCCATTCATTCATCCACTACGCTGAACTATTGCTGGAAAGAGTGAGAGACTGGGTCTGGAGGTCTGTCCCCTTTGGTCCACACCCACGTCGTTGTCGGACTCCTGGGGTAAACCCACTGCTCTAACCACCGCGCTGAACTGTCGCCGGTTAGAGTACTCAGGCACGATTGTGGATGGCTCGACTAGGTTCAACACTTAGTTAGGGTACTTCTGTCGCCTGCTCCTTTCTTGCGTGGCCAACTGTGGCACCTACCTACATGCCTTACACTTGTAGGAGTGGAACCAGTTTTAGTATTAGAAAGGCAACTACCAACTCTAAGCTAACTTGGGCTGTAAGTCAGCCCCAACTGCACTTCGCAGCATAACCCCCAAGGAACGAGCTCAAGTCGCCCTACAGTTGGAGAGGCCTCACCTCCCAGCTCCCTCCTCCTCCTCATTTCAGCCCCCATTCAAAATCCCCGGAGAACCACATCCTGTCGTCGTCGCCCTCCGCCAAGGACTCAACGTACCACTGGGTCTCGCAAACCTGTGGTGCCACCT
>NQII01000175.1:1311831-1323557 GCA_002778355.1 Clitarchus hookeri | reverse complement strand
GAACTCCAGCAGGAGCCAACCCCAGCTGAAGGAGAGCCAGGGCCTACCCCAGGCGATGCCCGTCAAAGGTAAACTAGTTGCTGTGTGCAGGCCGGTAATACGCAAGTCATTCGGCACACTCCAGACTTTGTACCAAGCCGCCAAACATGTGCCCCAGGTTGTATACTGGCCGGGCTCCAGTGAACAAACCCTAAGTCAATCTTGACAGCCAGCCGTGTCTCTGACAGACACACCTAAAACCAGCCCTACCCTGACATCCCTGTCAATCACAGAAATCACCTGTCAAGTTGTAAATATCTGTACATACCATTACAAGTATTACGTTGACAAGTTTGTATGGTAATAAGTGCATACGCAAGGGGCCTGTTGGGGGTACTCAAAAAAATATTGGTGATGGCAGAAATCAACTAAAATATGCAGATGTGCTAATCTGAGAATGTGCGTGCGTGCTTAGGTCAAGGGATGTTGAGAGAGACGACTGTCGAAGTCGAGTCGCATGAGTCATACGGTGACAGACGTCCGGGTTTACCCCACCTACCTCAAAAACAAACCACCACTTCAGTGTCTTGTTTGATGTGAAGTGAGTAAGAAGTACTATCAGCCTTTTGTACAATCACGTTTTACTATAATTTTTCCTACTGGTGTTTTGAGGACACAAACATAAGCCTAGTGTTTGTTATTAATTTAGTGTTAAGATGGATAAGTGGTTGAAAACCGGAACATTAAATACTCCTGCACCTGGCTTAGACATTCAGTCTGGTGGCTTGTCAGCGNTCAGTGTCTTGTTTGATGTGAAGTGAGTAAGAAGTACTATCAGCCTTTTGTACAATCACGTTTTACTATAATTTTTCCTACTGGTGTTTTGAGGACACAAACATAAGCCTAGTGTTTGTTATTAATTTAGTGTTAAGATGGACAAGTGGTTGAAAACCGCAACATTAAATACCCCTGCACCTGGCTTAGACATTCAGTCTGGTGACTTGGCAGCAGCAAGCAGCAGCTCAAAGCAGTCTCACTTACAACCGCAGTCGGATGAGAGCGCACCAACTGATCAACAGTGCGCTTCTCTGGTAAGAGATAAGATAAGCTCTGTTAAATGATCTCGAAACATCAATGCTCCTCCACCTGCAAAGAAGAGAAAATATCTTGATGAATACTTGAGGTATCGGTTTTCATTCACGGGTGATGATGACTGTCAACCATTCTGCGTTGTATGTGGAGAAATATTATCAAATGGAAGTATGAAACCATCTCTGTTAATGCGTCATTTAAATATAAAACATCCAAATTACAAACAAAAAGAAATTAGTTTCTTCCAACGACTATCAAAAGGCCTTAAAGTCACTTCGTTTTTGTCATCTGCAAAGAAAGACAATGATAATGCAGTCGAAGTCAGTTACGGTATTGCTAAAAGCGGTAAAAATGATACAGTTGCTGAAAATTTAATTTCTCATTGCATTAAAGATGCTGTTGAATGCATGTTGGGTGAAGAACATGTACGAAAAATTTAAAAAATTCCCTTATCAAACAATGCAATTTCTAGAAGAATTGGGGATATGTCTGACGATATTGAATCTTCAGTTGTTCAAAAAATGAAACAAAGTCCCTTCTTTTCGATTTAAGTGGATGAAAGCACTGATGTTTCCAATTTATCAATTTTGCTTGTCATTGCAAAGATACCTGGATGGTGACGTGCTTGAAGAAAATCTGTTGCTATGCTACCCTCTTACTGGAAAATGTACAGGTGAAGACATATTTCATGTTATTCAGGGTTATTTCTATGAAAATGAAATAAATTGGGAAAATTGTTGTGGTGTTTGCGCTGATGGTGACAAATCTATGTCAGGTTGTTACAAAGGCTTGCGCGGTCGCATCAAAGAAGTAGCTCCCCATGTTGCTTGGAGCCATTGCGCCATTCATAGACAAAGCTTAGCTTCAAAACCTCTTCCTGGTCCATTGAAAGAAGTGCTCAATCAGTCCGAGAAATTTGTTAACTTTATTAAGAGCAGCGCAACAAAATCAAGACTATTTAAAATGTTATGTGAAGAAATGGACAGCCTACATTTCACATTGCTTTTTCATACAGAAGTAAGGAGGTTATCTCGAGGGAAAGTACTCACACGATTGTTTGAATTGAGAAATGAAACCCAAGTTTTTATTGAAGATCACCCTTTTTAGTTGGGTTGCAAGTTTCTTGACTGCAATTGGCTTCAGCAGCTTGCATACTTAAGTGATATTTTTTCAGAAATAAATAAACTAAATTTATGATTACAAAATAGTTCGATTACAATCCTCAAAGTTACTGAGAAAATTTAATCAATGATTAAGAAATTACACTTTTGGGAATCCTGTATCAAGGATCAGAGTGAAGCGTTCAACACTCTTCACACTTTCCTAGCTGGGAACAATCTTAAACTGTCCAAAGAAGTGAAATCTGATATAGTCTCACACTTAACAGGACTTCAAGTGTCGTTCAGGAACTACTTTCCTGAGCAAAGCTGTGAACACAACTGGATTTCAAATCCTTTTGATCAATGTTTTTTTGAGCAAGCTAACAAATTGCCAATGTCAGACAAAGAAGAACTGATAGAAATGTCAACAGATTCGCCTCTGCAATTCGAGTTCAAACATGGAAATCTCACTGAGTTTTGGGCATGTGTGAGGACAGAATATGAAAGTCTCAGCTGTAAAGCCCTGAAATATTTGTTGTCTTTTACAAGCTCAGTACTTGTAGAAAGGGCTTTTTCTTCGTATGCTTTCATCAAAAATAAACATCGAAACAAGCTCGAAGCAGCTCCTGATTTGAGGCTGTACTTGTCATTTGAACCGGAATGTAAGAAGCTGAGCTCTGGCATCCAAGCTCAAGGATCTCATTGAGTTATCTTTTCATCACAAAAACTTTTTCTTATAAAACATTCATGATAATAATATGTTTTAAAAACAATGAGAAAAAATTATTCATTATGCTTGGATGTAATTTCATTGTTAAACTAAATTTTGGATTGTAAAATAAAATCAATACTTCATTAATGACGCGTCTTTTATTAACTTTTAACGATTAAAAACAACATTACTAAATGTCAAAAACATTTATTTTATGGAGGTATGTGTATGATGCCTGGAAAGGGAAGGGGGGGTTGGAAGGAAGGGGGTACTTGAAAATAAAAATTCTACTCAAGGGATACGGGAGGTGAAAAAGGTTGGGAAGCGCTGAATTAGATTGTCGTTGGAACAACTTGGGCCCTAACTGTAACTGGGTTGTCCTGAAGGGACTTATTGGGAGATGGGGTGATGTGTGTTGACGGCAATGTCAAGGGGGGAAATGTCGACCCTTCGGGGCTGCAAAGCGTGCTTGAAGGCATCCGGCGTTGGTCAATGGATATCACTTGCGCAATTCCCTCACAATGAGGAATAGAGAGCAGGGAGCCTTAGAACGACTGGTACTAAGGCGATCTACTGAGACAGACTGCTATTCTGCGGTGACGAGTGGCCTGTTATACACCTGGCCGAGGTGTGTTTCGCGTCCCTTCGGCTTTCGTGCGACTCCGGCGGGGTAGCTCTTCCCTTCACGGGCTGTGCAGCACCGGTTGTGATCTCTCGGGGGAGGGTGGACACAGGGTAGTTTCCTTGTGTGTGGGCGGGATCTGCCGTCCGCTTAGGGATAACTGACTCGCGTTGCCAACTAGTATTCCTTCTCACTGGAGTTTGCTAGACGGGGACGATTTGCATAACTATTCTTCTTGATGTGCATTCCGCATGTCTAAGGAGACTGAATGCTGGCCTGGGTGGTGGCCAGTCGGGGTTCGTACCTTGTCTGTGGCACGTGGCATACACTTGATAATATGGAGTCAAAAGAAAAAGAATAGTGCAACTTCACGTCACTCGTCATACTAGATAACTACTTTTATTAGTCTGTGATAAATGTTACCAGTGTAGTTGAAATACAACTGGTGTTACCCATAAGCAAGGGCAACCTTTACAGACAAAAAAGTACATATTTAGGTCGAAGAATAGTTGCCACCTCTACTTGAAGGGACTTTTCTGTGGTAAATAACGGACACAGTCAGGAAAGAGTTCTTAAACCAATGATAAATATGTTTTTTTAGGTGGTCACAAAACATCTGTTAAAAAAGTGACAAAAATAAACTTTATGCTAAAATAGTATTATGTATGTGTTTGTTTCATTTTGCTTTTCCTAGATTCATAATACTGGTGTTAACTGTCACATACTTGCTTGATATTAATTTGACAATGCCACAGGACTGTCTCAGGGAATTTTAAAGTATTTTACATTAAGTTGAAGCAATGTGTTTTAAACCAGAGTTGTTTCAAGCCAGTATTAGGTGAAAAGTTGACTTTAAAAAATACATTTTGATCCATGTCACACTCCTTACCACCAACACCCTTCCCCTTCTGAAAGCTCTTCGTTCACAATCAATAATCATACCAAACGGCAGCAAAGCTGGCCAGGTAAGGACAAACGAAGAGAAACCTGCCCCTAACCGAGTGGCAATGCAGCCTGTAACAACTTACTTCGTTGAGTGCACGTGGCCAGACAGACGCAGCACCCACAGCCACCCCCTGTCACCTGCGCAGCTTGTCCACGCCGCCGAGAGAAGAGGTGGGGATGGCTAAGACCGTGTGCACCCCTGGCCCATCGCAGCGCCTACATACCTCACTGTAGGCCTAGAAACGTCAGTTAATCTCTAGTGACAGACACCACCAGAGCTTTCTCTTCCACTTGAGGGGGGCCTGTATACCTTGGTCCTTGAGAGCAGTTAGCAAAGTTGAGTCAGCCAACAACTCCATGAGAGTCCTCAGCCACAATACTTGCCGTGCTGCTTTAGTCACTTTCATAATTGTGTCGGACAGTCAGTAGAAGGAATGAAGAGTTGTAGAGATGTTTTACACCACTAACACTAATGCTGTTTGTGTTTATTCCGTTTACCAGAGAGGAAATAAACCTTGCAATGTCAACTTATTTTACATGTTATTACCAACATTTTTTGTGAGTAATTACCCTGGAACTTCGTTGCTCTACATCGTTCTCACCTGCATTCTTTCCGACCCTAATTACAGCAACCATCCATACAAGGCAGTACCCGACAAGAGAGGCGGAGGGTAAAAACATAGTGGGGCTACAATACAGTTAAGGGTGGGAGTGATTGCGCCCCAAGAGGGGAGGGCATCACTTCCATATCCGGCAACCGGTGCAGTGGCTATGCAGGTTGTCCGTGCTTGATCTCGGATCATTCATGCAGTATTCATGAGCATGATACCTGGGGGCCAACACTCGACACCCAAGGGGAACCAGGAGTCACGCTTTCCTACTCACCAACCTCTCGAATTTCCGGGGACAGAGGATTGGAGGCAGGGGGTAATATCCTTCCATCTTTCCACTGTACACCGAGGGAGTGTAGGAGATTTGCAGACTTGAACAACAGGGACCACCTTGAACCCCCTACCCAGCAGCACCTCTCCATTTCATCGACCATACTGCATACCACATGCCTTACTTCCATTGCTGAAGAGAACATAAGAATGCAGTTCAGCCTGATAAGTGCTCTCAGCACCTCTTATAGTCAGTGACGCCGGACATTAGGGATAGAGAGAGGGACTGAATCCTACAGCAATGGCAGCAAGCTTATGCCAAACCTCCGCGGCTCACCTTGAATTTATTCATCCCGCCTGTTAGACGTCATCCGACTAGCTACACCGGCCCTTTTGGCAGCGCCTTGGGAGATGACCCCATACGACGAGATCTGGGAAGGAAAGACGACCTATGGCATCCTCAATCAAATGCACTAAGAGACGTAGAGAGGGAATCCTTGAGAGTACAGGTGCAGTGAGAACACCGCCAGTGTGCAGCCAAGCCACCAGCACCCTCTACTCCACTTTTTACACCTCCAACCAAGGTATTGGGTAGTTGCAACCCCCAGGATGGGACCAGCGGCCCAGGAAGATACAGTTTACCTGCGGGCCCCTGCATGTGCCAAGTACAACGAGCGACATTTGTCATCCCCTCATCCCGCTGCTAAAGAACTCCAGCAGTTTTCTCTCTTATGCCTTGTTTATCTCTCCCTCTTCTTTTAAACCCAAATTTTACATATATGGGAGAAATGAAAGAATGTGAGGTTAATAAGTTTGCATCAAAAGTAGATTTTTGTGTGGCGCTTTGCTCTTTATTCTTGTTCTTTGCATTTGAAATGAGTGGAAGTAAGTGAAAGTACAAAGCAAAGACTACTACTATAGAAATATAATAAATACCATTTATATCATTCTAAAGTGTGCACCATGATTTTTCGCAACAACCTTTAGGAAAAAACATTATTTTTCACGAACGAAACTTCATCAACAATTTGTGGTTTCCCGTTGAGTTACATTTACATGTGGTGATATTTGTTTGGAAAATACTTTAATGAAATAACTCGTATGCTAAAAGCCAAAAAATTGTGACAGAACTGAACTTATGGTTTCTTTTTTTTTTTTTATTACCACAAGGGCTGAGATGGGTTACTTCCTTTTTTTTCCTCTCTTTTTTATGCAGCAGCTGGAGTGTGATAGTCCAATCCTCGGTAAATGTTAAGAATCACTGCTTTTCCAAAATAATTCTTGGAAAATGGTATAAATCGACACTACTAATCGCACAGAACATGAATTTACTAGGGGCATCACAATATTCACAGTACATACTACCAAACGTGGAGATCTGGGAAATTGTAGATTAAAACACACAAAAATTCTGTATAATTTATGTAAATAAATTTGGTTTTCTGTGCTAAGTGCAGAAAGACCTAACCTAACTTCATGTAACTTCATATGGTTGAAGCACAACAGGGTGTGTGTGCCGACGTGCACTGGCACATGCACACGCACCCTGTTTTGTTCTTTATGGCAAACTCCAAGCTTCACGGATGCAGCGCTTCATGCTCGATACCTACAAAAAATTACTTCCCTGCTGGCACTGGGACTCCGGCTTGGTGCATAATGTTTGACTATGCTTGAACAGTATTTTTCAGTGCAAGTGGGCTACACTTGAATATCATTTATACAGGATCACAGTAAAACATCTACCTATCATGAAGTTAGCTACAATTTGGTGAGCTCTTCTGCATTTGACATGGCTAGGCGGCAGCAGTACGTAAGCTCTTCATTTTCCACACTAACATACAACACTACACAGTACAATTCACTGCGCCACTTTCCTCGCTATAACTCTACTGTAAATTACGTTACTCATCCATTGTAAGCAGTAAAGTTAGCTCTTTGGTTATGTATTGCTGATAACTCATGTATAGTATACGTTAACCTCTATCCTAATGAGTCTATAACTCCACGAACACTTGTATTTCCGCACAATAATCATACTTTACACGTCAAATAGAAATAACAGTGACAAAACACACGTAATATAACCTGTAAATCACAGGCTTTGTAACGACGCAATACATTAATGATCAGGTTACTTGATTCAATTTCTTTCCTTTTGTAAAGCTTCGTAATATTTTATCGAGATTTGAAATTAAAGCCGTGGGAGTTCGTTTATCGTGGTAGTTCGTTTATCGGGCATACGTTTGCCGTTTCAGGAAATCTTAGTTTTTGTTACGCATCAGCATTAGAAGATAGAAGCTTTTCAAACTACAGTCGACAGTTTTTATTCTAGAAGGTTTGATTATCTTTTACCGACGATGCAGTTCAGATGGCTACGCAGTTCGGCTGTCATGGGAAGCCGGCCCACGCCATGCCCTTATTTGGTTACATTTTGTTACTGGGAGGAGAGGGGGGTGAATAGGCACGCAGCAACAAATACTCGGTGTGTGCCTATCGCTGGCTAGCAGTAGACAACCAGCATTCGTCGAGGCCGCTTCAGGCTTGGCAAATAACCCCTACACTGACAAACTTTATCCTGCTCGTTTATTTCTCCGCCAGTGTGGGAGGTCGCTACCTGTATTTCTTCTTGCAAGGCAAGTTTTCAAGACGTAAATGAATAATTAAACTACTGTGGCGCTGCTATCTGTTTGTTTGCCTCTGAAACCGGTTCGTACTCTGCATACCTCAAGATTGTATGGGAACTGTTTTATCAAATGATAAATAAAAGTACAAAGTAATAAACAGAAACTGGACTTTATTTTCATATTAGTTATGGCGCCTTTAAAGTTTCATGCTTCTACCAATTGAGCTAACCGAGTTGTAATTTCCAGTCGTTAACCCAGACAGTGGAACGTTACAGCCTTCACATAATAAAATTCACATGGTAGACTGCACTTCCACACACAACCCGCATACGACTGTCGCATGAAATAGGTAAAAATTAAACTGAATTACCAAAATTGATGCACTTTTGTTTCCTGTGTCTGTGCAATGTTGTTCAACGTCATGGCGATACACACAAACTGCACATAAACAACAACATCTGGGAACGTTTTTTTGTATGATCTACTGTATGTTTATTTTTCTACTTTTTATGTATTACGTAGTGCAATCCTCTCTTGAATATCATGAAGGTAAGCCTTACAAAATTCAGCAGAATTAAATTATATTCCGACACTGCTTGAATACCGTGGTTTACACCTGTGTATCCTTAGCGTGTTGACAAAAATGTATTGTAAATTAAGGTTTCGTTTCCATAGGCGTTCTCGCATTTAACATGGTTCAACATCCTGATAGAAATGTATTTAACGTAAATTTTACGTGTTTTACCACAAAAATGCCTCTATCTTCGTAGCCCTCCTCACTATCACATTTGATCTGCTGCTGTANAATTTTACGTGTTTTACCACAAAAATGCCTCTATCTTCGTAGCCCTCCTCACTATCACATTTGATCTGCTGCTGTACGGTTTCCATTTCCTTCAGCATATTTTATGACAAAAAATTTAAACAGTTTAAGAAGCACACCAACTTCCGGTTTTCNCGGTTTCCATTTCCTTCAGCATATTTTATGACAAAAAATTTAAACAGTTTAAGAAGCACACCAACTTCCGGTTTTCATCATAACACCGCCTTTTTGCCCTGCTGAACTACCACTGCCGGTTGGGGTATTGTGTAGTTGTTGTCCCATGCAAGTTGTTGCTGGCTGTCTTTTTCTTTTTGTGCTATCCTCCCCCTCCCATGGTTGACTTAACAAACAATATCCTGGAGACAGGAAGTGGCAGAGTAGAGGTGGCTTTGACTACTACTCTTACGGATCAGTGATTTTTGGAATCACTCCGTGAAAAGAGAAGTGATTTGTTAAACTGCTTGAAAGTAGCAGTTGCTCCGGCTTCCAAGACTTGCGTTGCGACACAACAAACCTGTAATGTCCCGTATTGCTAACAGAGGAGCAAGAGNTTGCTCCGGCTTCCAAGACTTGCGTTGCGACACAACAAACCTGTAATGTCCCGTATTGCTAACAGAGGAGCAAGAGAGTATTATTCAGTAGTCTCTCCTTGTCTAAACTCTCAAAATATAAGACCATCACGCTAAAGGTGTAGAGAAAATAAAAGAAATTAAACACAATTACTTAATATGGTTTCAGAAATATTTATCCTCTATTTCCCAATAATACATATATAATATATAAATTATGTGTGTGTGTGTGCATGCATTTATATACACATATACATATGAAGCCATGTAATGTGCAGGACCTCAATATTATATATATGTCTTCATTTTTTTCCAGTTTTGATTCTTAGTTCAATTTCTAGTTTTCTGAACAAGAACATAATGAATTCAAATGGTATGTCAGTTGTATATACCCACACAGTAAACAATGAAAGGAAAAAGAGCACACAAATATTCACTGTTAGATTAATGAGTAGTAAAGCATGGGAATTATTTAATTCTCTAACCTTTTTCTTCATATTTTTTTAAGATATGAACTTGTTTTGAATGAGTTGTCACAAAGTCTGAAAGTTATAATAAAAAATGATTTAACAAACTTTGTACACACACGCTTAAGCTTGAAATACACTGCAGCTCTGAATGTGTGCTCATACAACATGCCTAAGAAAATCAGAGATTAAGTGTTTTAAATATTAGTAAATGCAACATTGAGAAGTATAATGTGATGTTTTCACTGCAATAGATGTAGTGGAACTTTTTTTAAGTAAATTTATTGCATTTGCAATAAAACTGTAGATCATTTGCATTTAATCGACCACAATGTGACTAAGTAAATAGCATGCCACCAAGTCAATGAGGTGCCACGCGGTGGCTGAGCAGTTAGCTTGCTCGCCTCCCACCAAGGCGAACTGAGTTAACCCCCGGCCAGGTCACTGCCCGATTTTCGCAACTCGGAATCGTGCCAGACAATACCGGTGGTCTGCAGTTTTACTCGGTGATCTCCTGTTAAAAGCCGCCCAAATCTCTCAACTCAACTCAACCAAGTCAATGGTTTTACAAAGTGGGTCGTTTATGCACTACATCTACCAAGTGCCACTACCAAGTAATTGTCATCTTTTGCTAAGGAAGCTTTGAAGGAAGTATGTCAGAACAGGAAATCACTCAGGAGTTGTTTACAAAATGCAGGATTAAGTTTTGGAATAGCATAGATAGGTGATATTAGCCAGCTATCTGAATCTTGCTTGCTGCTCATTGAATGCACTGGCGGAGGGAATTGGTTACATTTCTGTGACTGTGTACCTCTATTTGTTAGTGGTGTTTTCTGCATTTTGGTCAATTTTCATGATGTGAGCAATGGTTTCAGTGATTTGGTGTCTTCAACAAATGCAACAGTACGGGGTAAGAACGATCCAGATGTTTTTATGGGGTGTCATTTGTTGTTGAGATGCTTGGTGGGCCGTAATTGCTAAGGCATGGGGCTTATGTGGCTAGTAGGCTTGGCCAGCAACAGCTTGGGCCCAACCCCTGGCCTAACTTAAACATTTTCGAGTGTTGAGTTGGTTTGCAAGTGATTTGGAGGCAGCTGTAGTCAAGATGTACCAGCATCTTTCCTTTCATTGTATAACTTTACAACATATAGTCTAAACTTAGAATTTCTTAGTCTTAGTAGGTGTAAGTGGAGTAATTATGTAATGGTTGAGGTATATAATGTTTTCTGTGCTTTAGTGTGATTGAAATTTTGGAGTCATTAATACAGCAAAACCCCTTTTTTACACTTTCAAAGCATCAGGAAAAATTGTTGCAAAATGCAGTAAATTGTAAGAAGATGAAAACTTATGCTGTAAAAACTGTAAATAGGACCAAGTAAAGTAGGTGTCAAATGCAGGAAAGTGCAGAATAACAGCTACTACACTACTAGGTAATTTTTTTGTAGTCTTAAGTAGAGTTAATCAGTGTTTCCGAAGTCAGCAATGTTTTGTAGGCAGTTAATACTTTCTTATTCTAAAAGTTGAAAGCATGGCTTATTCTTCCAGGGATCAATAGCATGCCGACCAGTTTTTCCTGAGGTTGGGAGCTAAGCCAGTGTCGTCCGAGTTAGTATTACAAACAAAGTTTTCACTGTAACTAATGTATGCCACTGTTCACTGACTACGATAACATTGGTAATTCTGGAGTCTTTAATAACGTCTCTGTGATTTTTATCGTCAGTAGGACTGTTGTATTTGTAATCTGCACTACAGAAAATTTTTTGGATTGTTAATACAGATTTATGATGTTGGTATGGCATTTACCAGTTTCTGGAGTTAATAGAAGCGTCAATGTTTTTGGAGTGTTTGTAGTAGGGCCAGTTTATTCCAAGTTTTTGACAAAGCTGTTTATCTTTTTTTTTTTTTTTTTTTT
>NQII01000175.1:1283183-1311817 GCA_002778355.1 Clitarchus hookeri | reverse complement strand
GCACACTTCCAAGCTAAATTATATTTGTTTTGGAACTTTTTCTCCACTTTTAAAATAGTTATTTGCTACACTTTATGAACCTAGATGCACTGTGGAACAGCAATCGCAGGTTCACTGTGTACATACCTCGGGTAACATTTCACTCTTTGCCTTCGTACACAAAAAAAAGAGAATGAATTTTGGCTAAGAGTAGACCAAGTATCACATTTACTTATTTTAATCTGCTTAGGTTCAGCCTAAGTCTTGCATTTTTCTCAATGTTTTGTGTTCCAGTTGAGTGGCTTCTGTTTCATTGTATGTAAAGGTGGATTGTATTTAATTGAGCAGTTTTTGAAGCAGTTTTTGCTTGNCACTCTTTGCCTTCGTACACAAAAAAAAGAGAATGAATTTTGGCTAAGAGTAGACCAAGTATCACATTTACTTATTTTAATCTGCTTAGGTTCAGCCTAAGTCTTGCATTTTTCTCAATGTTTTGTGTTCCAGTTGAGTGGCTTCTGTTTCATTGTATGTAAAGGTGGATTGTATTTAATTGAGCAGTTTTTGAAGCAGTTTTTGCTTGGTTTGTTTTGTCAGGCCTTTGGTTATCCTTTCATAGGTGACACTTCCAGAGATCTAATGACTAGCATTCACGCTGTGAAACAAAATCGTACATTAACTAGTTAATTTGGACACTACTGTTAACTTTAGGAAAATAAGGAAAGAAACCGTTTTCATTTACTAACAATCTTAAAAATTACACTTTTGGTGGGACGTTAAGGCGGCAGTTAAGAGTGGCCTAAACATGTTTCTTGTCGGTTTGTTTGGCAGTCGTGTTTGGTTATGTTTGCAAACAGAGTTAGTTTCAGTGGTTACACCTTGCAAGCAAAAGGAAATCCTAATCTACAAACAAACTCCCATAATTTTTTTATATTGTTTCCAACCAGCACTTATTTAGATTGAGTATTTTTAAAATTTCAATACAACAAATTTTACTTTTTGACTTGGCTATGTATTTATTTTATAGAAGGCAGAAAATCATGCCAGTTTCACCCATCTCAATCTCACAGTTTATTTACTTCATAGCGGTCAGTTAGAGCGCAACACTTAATAAAAGTAGTTCTAATTTTACTACCACAATTAGTTCACTCGGAACAAGAAGTAACTGCGATATGAACAAGTGTTGAGTACGTGTAGCCATGTACAGGGCTCAATATGTTCAGTGAAGTGCACATCACGTAGAGCATGATGGGAGGATGTGGTGTGCAGCATGCGGGCGTACCTGAAGCTGCTGGAGAGCGTGTCGAGCCACGCCCTGGTGCAGGCGTGCAGTCAGGTGACGCCACTGCTGCTGGATGTCTTCCTGGACGCCGTGGAGGAGCGCGCGGACCTCGGTGTCGCCTCCCAGCTGCTGGCTGCCGTGCTGCACAGGCTGGTTCTGCTCTACAACGTCCCTGGCTTCCCGGCCGCCGTCAACAAGTACGCCCTCACGCCACTCTTTGTTTGCATGGGAAAAACTTGTTAGTTGCTAAATATGCTGAAACCCTTTTAAGAACTTCCCAGTTACCATGTTTTCCTGTTTAATAAACTTATATAGTTCTTTAAGATTATAAATAACTTTATCTTTCTAAGAAGTATAACAATCATAGATTTTTCAGTCCTTTCAGAAATGTGTTAGATTTCAGTGTGCTCTACCATGTGCTGATCTTAAGTTTGAATTTTTTTGTAGCATTTCATTTTCATTTCAGTTCTTATCATCATCCCCAACCTTCTCTACATTGTAGTCTGCTTGACTTATATCCCACTCCCTTTTCTACTTTACTTGTGTTCCATCTTCTGTTTATTGGCATACGTCGGTGGCCTTCTTCCACTATATTCCATATCCAGCATTTTTCTCTGCACCCCCTCATTTCCCAGTCTTTAGATAAACTCAAATCACCTCTTCCTTGCTTTTTCCATTGTGTCTCTATGATGAACAAATTCCTTCAATTATCTCTTTATTACTTCCTTCATGTTTCTAAGAAACTTAATTCCCATTCCATATATTTTACTTTCATTTCTTGTAGAATGCTCACTTTTGCTTTGCATACATTTCAGTTGGTCTTAAGAATGAGGTAAAAGTCCACTCTTTTTAGTCCGTATTAAGAATGTGCCTATTTCTTAATAAATAAAAGCGAGTAGAAAGATTCAAACTCACAACAGCATTTACCTTGGTGGTGTGTTAGATATTAAAGCAGAGATACACTGGAGAGCCAAAAAAAACTGGTATAGGCTTGCGTATGCAAATAACAGAGGTATGGAACCAATCAGAGTAACGCAATGCAATCAGCAGCGCCTATATAAGACAACAAGCGTCTGGCAAAGTTGCTAGATCGGTTACTTCTGCTACAATGGCAGGTTATCAAGATTTAAGTGAGTTTGAACGTGGTGTTATAGTCGGTGAACGAGAGATGGGATATAGCTTCTCCGAGGTACCAGTAAAATTAGGATTTTCGTGTACGACCATTTCATGAGTCTACCGTGAATATCGGGGATCCGGTAAAACATCCAATCTTTGACATCGCTGCGGCCGGAAAAAGATTGTGAAGGAACGGGACAAACGACGACTGACGAGAATCATTAAACGTGACAGACGTGCAACCCTTTCTCAAATTGGAGCAGATTTCAATGCTGGGGCATCAACAAGTGACTGCACGACACAAAGCTTTACGCCTCGCCTGGGCCCACCAACACCGCCATTGGACTGTTGATGACTGGAAACACGTTGCCTGGTCTGATGAGTCTCGTTTTCAATTGGATCGGGCAGATGGACATGGAGACATCCTCATGAATCCATGGAACCTACATGTCAACGGGGAACTGTTCAAGCTGGTGGAGGCTCTGTAATGTAATGGGGCGTGTGCAGTTGGCGTGAAATGGGACCCCTGATACGTCTAGATAGGACTCTGACAGGTGACAGATACGTAAGCATCCTGTCCGATCACCTGCACCCATTCATGTTCATTGTGCATTCCGACGGACGTGGACAATTCCAGCAGGACAATGCGACACCCCACACGTTGAGAGTTGCTACTGAGTGGCTCCAGGAACACTCTTCTGACGTTAGACACTTCCATTGGCCACCTAAATCACCAGACAGGAACATTAATGAGCATATCTGGGATGCCTTGCAACGTGCTGTTCAGAAAAGATCTCCACCGCCTCGCACTCCTATGGATTTATGGAGTGCCCTGCAGGATTCATGGTGTGAATTGCCTCCTGCATACCTTCAGACATTAGTCGAGTCCATGCCACGTCGTCTTGCGGCACTTCTGCGTGCTCGCAGGGGCCCTACATGATATTAGGCAGGTGTACCAGTTTTTTGGGCTCTTCAGTGTAATTATCATTTAATTAAAATCACAACTACTAGGAGATTGTGATATTGTATTTGTTATTACAGAAAACTAAAATTTACTTTTTGAGACTGACAAACATTTAAGTTCGAATTTTGGCTGCTAAAAATATGAACAGTTTTGACTTTGTTTATTTACATATTCTATACAATGTTAAGTAATCATTAGTTTATAATTGATAATTTGTATTTTCTTTAAGCTTTATTTCACGAGATTCTGCTTGCACCAATCAGATAGTGAAGCAGTATTCTGTTTTATCGAAAGCACCACTTACTTTCATTTTTATGAGTTTGGGTATTTTAAAACCATTTCCTTGTAAAAGGAATGTAGAATAAATATTTTTTTGATGAAGTGTGTGTATGCAACACAACAGATAGCAAATCAAAGGGAGCTTATGTGTAATATGATGTAATTTTTAACTTGAAATTTTTTGTTGTTTGAATAGATACTAAGTCAGTCAGTATATAATTTTACAGACACATAAATGAGGAAGTTTATTGACAAAGAATTATTGTATGTTCAAAACACTTAGCTTTCGTCAGAATAAACACCATCATCTTCTCTTTGGGGTATTATCTACATATCTGTAGTTTACAAAATTAAATAAATTTATAAATGTTGTTTTATAAATTGTGGAAAAATTGCACAGTAAAATATTAGTCTGTAGTTACTAACAGACTGTTTTTTTTTTCTTTTTGAATATAAGTACCATAAAATTTTCAGTTTTTTGGATATTTGAACATTGTCAATCACAGTGTTGTTTTGAAAAGTTGTAGAAAAATTTGAATACTTACATTTTGTTCTCTGGCCTTCAATGAAGATCTCCAGATTATAGTTTGAATTAAATTAATGACCGGATAGACCCAACAAATTTTAATGATTTGGTACAAAGTTACCCCAGTGAGAAGTATACTTTGTACCACAACTATATTTCTATGATATTTGAATATGAACCATGACAGGTGCAAAATAAAATGCAAGCCACATTTAATTATACAAACTTTTTATGGTTAGAATTTGAAAAAAAATATGTTTCATCTGGAAACTTAAAAATTAGAGTTGGGACATTCGATACTTCGATGCCTGCATACCTCTCTATACTGGCACGTATCGAAAGTATCGAGTATCGCTACATGCACATAGATACATTTATTTGATGCGTGAAATATAACATTATTGACACGTGAATGGCTTGGTTTGCCATTTTCCCTATTGTCTCAAAGCGTCACAGTTTATATTCGTTCTGCAGTTTACTGGTTTCAGAAAACCGGTGAAGTGTCGTACTTACTGAATGATTCTGTAAATTTTTCATTTCTGTGGCAGAGGAACGTGTATAAGGATTGCAACAGAACATGTACTCAGGAGTTGTTAACAGGAATTATGAACAGTAAGTTAGTGTGTATTGTAAATAACGTATTTCGAAACGATTATTAGAATGTTTGAAATATACGTGGCCTAGAAAACCGTAATTTCAACTCTGTTTTGCAGTGTAAAAATAACACATTTATTGCGTGGAAAACGAACTTTGCCAAAAATATTTACGCCCCGAATGTGTTTAATTTTCGAAACGGTACGAACTACATATTTATCGGGTTTTCTTTTGGTGAGGTTAAAACTTGACAGGTTATAATACTTTGAGTGTTACTTCCATACCAGAACATTTTTCACTCTTTCCATTAAAACAATATGTAATTCAAAATTATGCAGTCTCGTAAGAAGAGGTGCAAAACAACCCCATCTCATGAAATACTTTAAACTATAGTCTTTCCCAACCCATCCAATCCACTGGCAATAAAATTAATTGAGCCCCAGCAGTGTGACTTTGCCATAACAAAAATAAGGTAGTTTGGAATGGTAACCTACATTAGCTTTTGTTTACACCCTTTGTTTTCTTCGTAGACAGAGCAGCTGTGGTGCAAGGATACGTGGGTTCTAGAACTGTCAATATTGAGTGAACTTAAATGAAATGGAGTATAACTAGGCAACTCAAGCTACCGTAAATACAGTTTTATGAATAGCACATGCTCATCGAAATAAGAGTGTTGGAGACGCATTATGACTTATGAATAAAGCTTCAAGTGCAATAGGTTAAGTTAGGTATTCAGAATGCAAGTATATATTTCGATTTTTTACGTGTTGTTTGTGTTTGCAACCACTATTTCATATTTATTTTATGTGTTTTACGTGTGTACAATCTGTGAAAATGACCAACGCAAAACAGCAAACAGAATAATAAATTTATCTTACTTCCGGTAGCAGAAGGATTGCCATTGTTTTTTTAATCCCCTGTCTGACTTAATCCAGAAAAATTTAATGCTTGTTTTCCTAAATAAAATTTTGTAAGCTTTCAAAAATTGACATGCCTGACTNACTTAATCCAGAAAAATTTAATGCTTGTTTTCCTAAATAAAATTTTGTAAGCTTTCAAAAATTGACATGCCTGACTTTTTATTTTAGTGTCGTATAAATATTTATAATTTTTTAACACTGACATGCTAAGTTTATATAAATTTCAAATTTGTTTCCACCATCTTGTGTGATTTTTCTTTGATTTTAAACTTTATCAGAAATTTGGCTGAGAACAATATAAATGAAGTCTACAAAAATTTTTACTGCATTATTTAAATTTTTTTACTCACCAGAGTATCGAGTATCTAAAGTATTGAGGGTATCAAGCTGAAAACTGTATTATTGAGTATCGAGTATTGAAAATATGGTATCGTCCCACCTCTATTAGAATAAAATTTTCTACTATCGTGACAAATCATAGAAAACCCATAAAAACACTAAACCTCTCTCACTGACTTGTTTTAATTGCAAATGTCAGTTGCTTCATCATATTATTGAGCCTTGTTTAACAGCAGGGCTGTTTGTATTGTTATATTAGGAACACTTGCTGCATCTGAACAAGCAGCACGCACTGTCTCATCAACATCCTCGTCTTCACTGGACTGCGTTAGAATTTTGTGCTTTTTCCCTTTTCCTGATTACCATGTCTGTTTTTCTTGTGGGTCACATCATGTCCTGAGGTGGGCGCTGTAATTCCTCAGATCCTATCCTTTTTCCAGGTTTGACTGTAACTTTTTTTTCTCTTGACAACTCTTTGAGCCTGTGTAAACTTTGCCCTCAGATGTTCCAGGCATTCCAGAAATGACTTTTCAATGGCATCACCATTAACTTCATTATTTGCTGAAGCAATCATAGAAAGCAATTCATGTATATAGACAAGATGTATTCCATATTTTTGAAATCTCAAAATAAGATTTTTGCCTATGGTCGCCTCAGAGTTATCCATAGGTCATTTTAATAGATGGCAGACCTCTTGTTTGGAAAGAACAGCATTTCTCCTCTCAGCTTCGTGGTCTTTCCATTCTCCTAAAATCTTTCTCCAGGTATCCTCAAGTAACGGGAGGACAACAAATTTCCTGTTGCTCNGTGGTCTTTCCATTCTCCTAAAATCTTTCTCCAGGTATCCTCAAGTAACGGGAGGACAACAAATTTCCTGTTGCTCTTATTCAGTTTCAATAGTAAACAGCCATTCAAATCAGTCATTAAAAGAGTGTGAATTGAACCAGCTGCTTGGTTTGTGGTTGGGCCAGGTTCCCAGAAGACCATTATTAGTCTATGGGGTCCACAAAAACTGGACTCGTATACCACATACAGTGGTAATATTTCGCCAACTGCATTACCATGAAACGTTAGAAATGCTTGTCTTTGAGGCCTTCCTAANCCACATACAGTGGTAATATTTCGCCAACTGCATTACCATGAAACGTTAGAAATGCTTGTCTTTGAGGCCTTCCTAATTTTCTCCAGTACTTAAACCCTTGCTTTGTTAAAAAAAATTTTTATTGGCAGGTTTGTCCATTAAAATAGACTCATCGAAGTTTTGAACATTGCAAGGTTCAACTCCTCTCAACACACTGTTTAAGACCACAGTGTAAGGCCTCAAAACGTCAGGGGTGAGTTGGCATTTGATGCAAACATGACAGAAAGCTCTGGGTATCACTGTAAAAATGTTAAAACCCATTCTCTCCCAGGTAAATTTAGTGAGAAGGCAGGCACAACTCTTCCTGTGCAATTTAATTGATGGTTCTTCTGGGGATCCCATATTTTTGAGCTGCTGCCCTTCGGGGCATCCCATTCTTAATAACTTCAAAGCAATTAGTAGAATATGCTTATAAGGTTCCTGTTTTAAGGGTTTTCCCCATCTATAATGCAGGTTTTGTCTTGCCCCGAATGTTTCTCCATAAGAACAATAACAAGCATTCCCAGAAATAATGTTTTCACTTTCCCGCAAATAATGCAACTGTTTCTGAGTTAGTAATTTATTTTTTGTCACCAAACCGTTGCACATAACTTCAATTCGCAACTGAAAGTATTTCATTACATATTTTCACATTTTGTTTACATTAGTACGGTATTTTCTTGATTTGTAAATGCCATAGACTGACCACCATCAAGTGGTTACACTTAAGATTCTCTGGCCAAGCACTGAAGCACAGTGTGCACAACTTCGTACGTCTGGAATAACTACAGATGTCGTGCTCTATCACATTTGCACACACTAATATGGTGTGCTTTACTTGTATGCATTCATTCATGGAATCATACTGATTGTTTATTTTTTATGTGAATGTAAATGGATGAAAGAGGTTAATATTTACGTAATTGGTTAATGTTTGCATAGTGAACATTAATTCATCCTTGAAACAGTTTTAGTGAAAAATTAAAATGAGTTCCTCTAAGAACAGACAGACATTTTCATTAGCTGAAAAGTTAAACTTAATCAAGCATGGGCAGTAATCCAAGTAGAACACGCACAACAATTACTCTTGATTTGGAAATCCCAGTGACTACTGTGAACCGAATAATTTAAAATCGGGACACAATCATAAAAGAATGCTCCACGCGATCAACCACAGTGAAGAAGCTACGCGGTGGGAGCTAATACCCTATTAACAGAGTTTACTGGCTGCCTGGACTGGTTGCTACAACAAGTCTAGCTGGAACACAGACAATTTTTCTTTGTGGCTTAGTTGGGGCAGGTTTGCTAACTGGCTTGATGTTCGAACAAGCCAGGGCGAACATGGCAGGAGCAGGCAGGGCTGGTCTCAGCCGAAGCCCAAAGTAAACTGCCCACCTGTCCCGACGCATACCATCAGGAAGCTGACGTATGAAGAGGTAAACGACAACTTATTCTGCTATTACTGATACTAAACAGCTAATTAGAAATATGTGGCAGGGAATAACGTAAGAATTGCTTCAAAACTACCCACGCATATCCCCCTTTCTTCGTTTTATTAATACAGAATAGTAACAACACAAAAATTATATGCATACACACATCAAGAAATAAATACATACGTATAAAATCTTGTGCATTAGACGCATGCTGTATGAGAATGTTAAATTATGGTTAGGCTTCACATGTTTAGTTTGTATTATATGTGTTATAATTTTATTTTAATTTATTACTAAACCTCTTTTGTCCTTCATTTTTTAAGATAGCACCATACGAATAGGTAAAGTTTTAATGTCATATCCCGGGAACAATCAACCAATTCCTACCAAATTTGACGAAGCAGTTGCACTGTGGTAGGCCAGACACTTATTTTCAGAAAGACTGTTTTAATGTTAAAATTATATTATAATTATAATTAATACAATATATATATGGTTTTTTGTATGTCTCTCCCCTGGTTCACCCTCAAAGAGTAGAGGGACGCTCAGGTTGGTGAATCCCCAGCAGTAAAGATTGAGGTCCTAGACACACTGACCTTGGTAGCGACTGACAAGGGCTAGGGAGACACATACATCATCATCCCCTTCGGCACAATGCAGGACTAACCTTCAGCCTGAAGGGCGTGGGTGTGCCTTTCCTTGAAGTAGAGTTGATGTTACAGTCAACTCTTGATTCTACGACCCTTCACAGTTCCCAGGAAAAGAATTGTTATTTCGAGAAAGTCATTATTTTGAGAGGGTCATTATTGAAAAATTGTTTTATATATCCCCAAAAAAAGGGTTGTTATTTCGAGACTGTTGCTATTCCAGGGGTCTTAGAATCGAGAGTTGACTCTATATGACAAGATGATGTCAGCGAGATAAAAGGTTTTGAAACACAGAAGGCTGACTTTAAGAAGAGCAAAACCCAGGTTTCGGTGTGTTTGTTTATTATTATCAGTATACAGCGCTGACGTAACGCTTTTTCGACATAAAAATAAACTTGACTTCCTCTCATCTGTACGTATCATCATGTTACCCCAGGTTGGGTTTGAACTCCGAAACGATTTGCTATGAGAGCCTACAAGTACGCCCGCAAAACACCCGGGCAGGTAACCTTGCGCTAATCCAGGCCCAACCTGTCATCTCTTAGCCAGCGTCCAGCCAATGCTAGCATCCCTCTCGTATGCTGCTTCTGACCTCAACTCAGTTTATACAAAGGCACTCCCCACGACTCCCTCCCAATTCCCTGATTGAAGGTGGGCTTTCCAGGTAGCCTTCCGGCCGCCAGTCTTACATTGGGGCATGTGGGTTTACAGAAAGAGAAAGAGGAGATAGCAGGTGTACTGTGAGAGGAGGCTCGAGTAGCTGTGGTTTGGTATCAGATGGTGAGTGCGAAAGGAAAGAGGTATGCCTGGACGGGCCTTCTGGAGATCCGACCTCTCTCCAGTGCCGGTGCCCTGCCAGGCTCACAGTCCCTTTTTTGGATATTCTGGTGGGGCAGGATCTAAATTGACCCCATAGTCACCAAGAAGGTTCATGAGCTAGGTTCCTGTTTGTTGGCGAATGAAAAGTGCATTGTCAAACAAGTTCCCCGATTACTTTTATTTCCAGTCTTAACATGTTAGCTATAACAACCAAAGTTTGATAAGAACTGCAGTTACCGTTTTGTAAATATTTACCCGAATTGGTTGTCTGTAATAAATAAAAAAAAGAGTTTGCAAATATTTTTTAATTTTTGTATGGTTTTTAATTTTTACTTTTATAGCATACAAAATTTTAGACAGATGTCAGACTATAAATACCTTAAAATTTGTTTAGCATTACAATGGAAAGTGGATTAGCTGACAGAGTGTTAATAAAATTAATATACAGCTGCCACTTGGCGCTACTTTCGCAGAACTGTCAAAATCTTGCCAAGTTACATGAAACAGAGAGTATATACTGGCCAGAGCCCAGTCAGTCATTAATAAGGCCAGCCAGTTGAATCACCCTTGTCTCTGACCAACACGACAAAACCTTGCCCGACTGTGACGTCGCAGTCAGCCACCCAACGTCATGCGTCAAGAGTTTTCATGGCGCCCAATGTGGGGCAGAACTTGGCCATCATGACCCCGAGACCCAGTAATCTAGCCGGGAGTCAAACCAAAGCCAACCAGACTTTGTGGAGTCTGAAAACATCCCGTGGCGCTTAATTAACAATAGCTGAAATGTCAGAAACCGAGGCTAGCATAGCCAACCAAGACGCAACGAACGCCATGGCTGAGGCCATACCCGAAAGGTGCCATGTAGCCACTTGCCCTGGCATGGGGTTAAACACCATTATATGCGCACACTGCCAACAGAGCTTCCATTACCTCTGTTTGGGATGGACAGACGAACCCAGATGTACAGACAGACTAGAGTTCCGGTGTTATGAATGCTACACCTGCTAGACTGACTACGTATTGCAGCTGGCTAACTTGTGCCGGGCAAGGTTTAAATACTGTACACTGCATTGTTTGTGCGCAGACCTTCCACCACATATGCATAGGCTGGCCAGATGAGCGCATCATGAGACCGGGCCTCCTATATAGATATGAGGGTTACTGACGTGCGGAGGAATACCGCCCAGAGAATCCTGGCATTCGCCGAAGTTCAATCACCATCCGGGGTAACTACAGGTCACAGACAAAGAGGGCGAGTTATTCCTCCAATGAAAGGTTCAAATGTACGAAAGGATCTTACCTAAGGGAAACGAGGAGAGCTGCGTGCGCCACGTTACACGCATGCTCCTCCCCAAATTGTGTAATCTGTTATAAATCCCGAAGCCACAGACCGTCGGTGAGCTCGTAGAGAGGGCAAGGGAAATAGAGTGAAATTACAAGGCACAGGCCCTGCTAGTAAAGCCGCTTGCCAGTAAGAATACAGTGCCAGATAAACTGCCCAAGCAAAAGGGAAATCCTCCTACGCCCCCTCCCCACAACCCGATGCACCCTAAATGCTGATTCTGCCCAGAATGGCACTTTGACCGTGACTGCTCGGTCAAGTAGGTTGGCCAGGGGTGGGCGGGGGAAGGGAGAACAACCAGTGCGCCTGACCCTCCGCAGAGGCAAGCGAATGTTAAAGGACCCAACCAGGCGGGAAACGCCGCCACCGGGGTGTGAAGTGGGCCACTACCACCGGGAACCACAGGCCCATCAGCCTCCAGAGACTAGATGAGCAAGGTGAACCACTCGGAGCCCCTCACATAGAGGTGGAAATTAATGGGCATAAAATGCTAACCTTACTAGAGTCCGCAGCCACAGGCAACTTCGTGAGAAGTGACATGCATCACTTTGCCCTCAAACCCACCCCGTACGCATGGCACAACACGACTGGACCCTCAAGGTTGACGGTCGCACACCCTGACTGTGAGAATATACCGTCACGTTAATCCAGCCAAATTTGTGGTTTCACCTGACATCACGGAAGCAGTGATCCTGGGGCAACCCTGGCTACGCCAACAGCAGTGTGTGATGGACCATGGCCAATAGCGCATATATATCGGTGACAAGCACTGGGTGACCATCAATTGGGAACACAGCACCAATGTGGGTGATCCCACCACCANATATATCGGTGACAAGCACTGGGTGACCATCAATTGGGAACACAGCACCAATGTGGGTGATCCCACCACCAATTGCTTCCGAAGATATAAACCACCAGTTAGCCGAACCGAAATTCCCCGGACTTAGGCAAATCCTGGACGACAATGCTAGAGCCTTCGGCCAAGGAGAATCACTACGCCAGACACATAGGATACATCATGAGATTTGGCCCTCCACTGACACGCCAGTGTATCAGCGACCATACAGTGTGTCTGCCTGGAGGTGGCACCTTATTATGACCCAAGTTCAGGAGATGAAAGAGCAGGGGATAGTGGAACCATCTGATTCGCAGTATAATTCAAATGTGGTATTAGCCCCTAAAAAGGATGGGCAGCTACGGTTCTGCGTAAATTACAAGGATCTGAACAACCTGACACACCCCGTCGTATGCCAGCCATTTACATGACCAACACTCTCCAAGATATAGGGAGGCCAAAATCTTCAGCACTCTCAACATGCAGTGAGGATACTGGCAGATCGCGATACACCCCAACAGTCGGAACTAAATGGCATTTACCACTCCAGAGGGCGAATCCCTGCAATTCAGAGTAATGCAGTTTGGACTCGAGAATGCCCCTGCCATCTTCCAGAGGCTCATGTCCGCCGAAGTTCTTACCGGCTTTGAGGGGCAGTTTGGTTTTGCATACTTGGATGACATAATTGTTTATTCAAAGTCATGGGAGGAGCACTGCGGACACCTGAAGCGTGTCCTTGAGAGACTCGAGTTGCACTGCCTAACTTGCAAGCTTTCCAAAAGTCACTTTGGAAAGACTACTATCGACTACCTAGGGCATATAGTCACACCCAAGNCCTAACTTGCAAGCTTTCCAAAAGTCACTTTGGAAAGACTACTATCGACTACCTAGGGCATATAGTCACACCCAAGGGGAACTACCCCCAAGTCGCATCAATATGGCCATTGAGGAGGCCAGAGGAACCAACCAACAAAAAGTTACGTTGCTTCTTAGGCTTATGTAACAGGCTATGCGATTTCGTGCCTGACATCGCCTGACAGATGGCACCCCTCCACCCCCTCCTAGAGAAGGAAACACATTNCCTAACTTGCAAGCTTTCCAAAAGTCACTTTGGAAAGACTACTATCGACTACCTAGGGCATATAGTCACACCCAAGTGGAAATACCCCCAAGTCGCATCAATATGGCCATTGAGGAGGCCAGAGGAACCAATCAACAAAAAGTTACGTTGCTTCTTAGGCTTATGTAACTGGCTATGCGATTTCGTGCCTGACATCGCCTGACAGATGGCACCCCTCCACCCCCTCCTAGAGAAGGAAACACATTNTGGCTATGCGATTTCGTGCCTGACATCGCCTGACAGATGGCACCCCTCCACCCCCTCCTAGAGAAGGAAACACATTGGCGATGGGGAAAACAACACCGCAGCGCCTTCCTAACCCTGAAGCAAAGCTTCCACAATTTCTCACAACTCTACCAACCATAAGGAGAGAGCCCTGTCATACTACAGGAGGACGCCTGCCAGAACAGACTAGGGGCAGTCCTGTACTAAGAGAACCCCGCTGGCCTAGTCATGTCATCGCTTACGCAAGCACCCAACTCAATGCGACAGAGCAGAAATACCATATCAACGAGCAGGAGTGTCTCGCCGTAATCTGGGCAGTGAGAAAGTACCATTACCACTTGGTGGGCAGACACTTCATACTCTGCACTGACAGAAAAGCCCTCCAATGGCTGCGCGAGTCCAAGAATACCAAGGCCAAACTTGGACGGTGGGAAAGTTCCTCACCATATTTGACTTTGAGGTACAACACTGTGAGGCCAAAATGAATGACCTACCTGATGCCCTATCATGCCAGCCAGACCTTGACGGGGGCACCAAAGAAGACGAGGAGTGGGAGAGAATAACCCCCCCTTCTGACTCCTACCAGAAACTCAGAAGACCACCTCTGGCTCCTCCAGCTGGAACTTAGTAGGTACCAGATAACTACCACCAACAGAAGGACCCAGAAAATCCAAAGTCTCCGCCAGGACATACCCCAAAGATTCAAACTCTGGGACAATGTTGTTTGGTCCTGGAACGGACAACCGGGGGCCACGTGAAAGATCTGGATATCCGGGTAACTGAGGACTGACCTCTGCCGCCGCCACCATGACCACACGCATGCCGGCCACCCTGGCATTAAGGAGACGCTGCAGGACATTGGTGTAAGATAAATATGGNCCACCATGACCACACGCATGCCGGCCACCCTGGCATTAAGGAGACGCTGCAGGACATTGGTGTAAGATAAATATGGAATGGGATAAGCCGTGATGTGCGACAGTACGTCAATAACTGTGAGGCGTGCTGTCCTGGCAAAGCCTATCCCGTACCCCAACCCAAAGCAAAATCTCGTCGACCACAAACAGCCTGAACCTGATGTGACCACACCCAAGAAGCACCAAAGGAAACTGGTATCCGTTGGTGGTGACAGACCAATTATCTTGTGGGTAGAAGTGTTTCTCTTACCCTGTCAGGAAACCCAAAATATCATCTGGAAGTTCAAGACGGAGATATTTCCCCGCTGGAGGTACCCGCAGGCTATATTGACAGACAATGGCACGCAATTCACTGGTCACAAGTGGCAGACCGCATGCAACACTTGGGGATAGGAGACGTGGACGTCTTNCCACCATGACCACACGCATGCCGGCCACCCTGGCATTAAGGAGACGCTGCAGGACATTGGTGTAAGATAAATATGGGACGGGATAAGCCGTGATGTGCGACAGTACGTCAATAACTGTGAGGCGTGCTGTCGTGGCAAAGCCGATCCCGTACCCCAACCCAAAGCAAAATCTCGTCGACCACAAACAGCCTGAACCCACTTAGCTGCTGACCTGATGCGACCACACCCAAGAAGCACCAAAGGAAACTGGTATCCGTTGGTGGTAACAGACCAATTATCTTGTGGGTAGAAGTGTTTCTCTTACCCTGTCAGGAAACCCAAAATATCATCTGGAAGTTCAAGACGGAGATATTTCCCCGCTGGAGGTACCCGCAGGCTATATTGACATACAATGGCACGCAATTCACTGGTCACAAGTGGCAGACCGCATGCAACACTTGGGGATAGGAGACGTGGACGTCTTNGACAATGGCACGCAATTCACTGGTCACAAGTGGCAGACCGCATGCAACACTTGGGGATAGGAGACGTGGACGTCTTACCTATATCATCCGCAGGCCAACCCCACTGAGAGGAGGAATCAGGAATTCAAGAAAAGCCTCTGTCTCAGTGTGGGAGAGGACCACTGCCATTGGGAGAAACACCTACCAACTATTCTCTTCATCCTCAGGAGGAGAACCAACGAATCCGTCAACACCAGTCCCAGCCAGCTCATTCTCGGATGAACCCTACTTTGCCCAGGTGACTGGCAGTGCAAGTAAGCACTTACGGAAATGCTACAACCAGATGACGTCCGCCTGGCTGCTTTAGCCCGAACCACGAGGGCGCGCGACGCCCAGGCCCAGTACATTGACAGGAAGAACCCACAACCCACCACCGGAGTGAGAAGCTTCAGGATGGGCGAGGCTGTACTTCTCCACAGCCACCCAGTCATTAATGCCCGAGGTCAATTCAGCGCAGGTCTCGCAGATAAGTGGGAACGGCCTTATACCATAGTGGGACGCCAGGATAATGTTTACTGGGCGGAGGATGCCAAGGGACGTATTCGCAACGTAACCCGATGGCAGATGGGCCCTTGCCTCGGCGGAGCTCAAGATTGCGAGGTCGAAGCATNGGACGTATTCGCAACGTAACCCGATGGCAGATGGGCCCTTGCCTCGGCGGAGCTCAAGATTGCGAGGTCGAAGCATCAGAACCAGAGGCTGAGGAAGAGAAAGAAAGGGAGGACGATCCCCAGCCACTAATGCCCCCGAGGTCGAGTCCCCTACCTTACGAGACCCAGAACTTTGACCGGACGCCGACTGGAGGAGCATCCAACCCACCCTGACTAGGGTCGAACCACAGCCTGCACTTCGAGGGGCAATATTCATTCGGACCTTTCCCTCGACACTCATAGACTTCGTACGCAAGATGGCCGCCAGACACGGCTGGATAACCCCCACTGGGTCCGAGCAGTCGTGGCGGAGCCCTTTGGATATGGAGCCCTGCCAGCAACCTCTGGAGCCCCGTCTCATCCCAGAGAGAGATGAAACATGCTGAACAGACGAGACAAGAGCCCCTGCCTCAGACGAACCCCAGGTCACGTCCACCCAGGAGGACGTGGCCAAACCCCAGGTTATGNAAGAAAGGGAGGACGATCCCCAGCCACTAATGCCCCCGAGGTCGAGTCCCCTACCTTACGAGACCCAGAACTTTGACCGGACGCCGACTGGAGGAGCATCCAACCCACCCTGACTAGGGTCGAACCACAGCCTGCACTTCGAGGGGCAATATTCATTCGGACCTTTCCCTCGACACTCATAGACTTCGTACGCAAGATGGCCGCCAGACACGGCCGGATAACCCCCACTGGGTCCGAGCAGTCGTGGCGGAGCCCTTTGGATATGGAGCCCTGCCAGCAACCTCTGGAGCCCCGTCTCATCCCAGAGAGAGATGAAACATGCTGAACAGACGAGACAAGAGCCCCTGCCTCAGACGAACCCCAGGTCACGTCCACCCAGGAGGACGTGGCCAAACCCCAGGTTATGATGCCGGACGGCGCCGAGACCTCCAGCTCATCATACCACCACGGCACCTCCAATTATGTAAGATATCGCCAAATCAGAAAATTAAGTTTTTATGCCATATTTCAGGGACCAATCAACCATTTTCCACCAAATTCGTCACACAAGTAGCAGTATGGTAGCCCATGTAAACTTACGTGTTTTAAGTGGCTCAGACACATATTTTCATAATGACGGCCCTGTAAATATTTTAGGTTAGTAAACCGTATCATTCAAAACATCAGACTGACTACATCCGAAGTTGATGCTCCGAATCCGACCTCCATAATGCAGTTGATGGCATGCTATTTAACTTATGGCACAAGGTTTTCTGGTTTCATGTCCCGGGTAAGGCACGTGTGTATTTGTAATCGTTTCACCACAGTTTTATATGTTTCTGGTTTCATCTCTAATGATATTACTTCAATGAGACAACATGGACTGCCTACCATCTGAGCTGTTAAGAACGTCATTAAAATTATTTGGACCCATGTAGAGGAAAGTAGTAGGCTCATTAGTTATATCAACTTCTTGTTATACAATAGAGTGATTGTTAATTGTAAACAGTGGTGTAAAATATTTTCACCTGTGTTTTATACAGTTACTCTAGGTTTATTGTACCTCGAGACTGTCACTTAATGTCAAGGTGAAATTTGTTGGTGCTATGATGTGATCATAGCTTTCACTGATACAACTGTTCTTATCATTTTTTCTAAATCACCTTTGGCAGTTTTATTTGGTGTTTGAAAGTTACCCTTTGCTGTTAAAGAGAAGTGAAGAGTATTAAAAAAGTTATGTTTAAAAGAACAATATATATTATTTATTATTTTAAGAATTAATTGAACAAAATTGTCCCTCTTCATTGCAGAAAAGTTTTTGTTTCTTAGAAAATGTTAATAGTTTGAAATAAGGCATCAAATTGCTTGGTGGATATTATTATATTTAGAAAGAATGTTGGGAGAATTGCAGTTAACTCTTTCATGGTTCTCAGGAAAGGTTTGTTNCGGATATTATTATATTTAGAAAGAATGTTGGGAGAATTGCAGTTAACTCTTTCATGGTTCTCAGGAAAGGTTTGTTATTTCGAAGGGGTTGTTATTGAAAGACTTTTTTCAATTATTTTTGTTTCATAGTTCTCAAAAAAAGGGTTCTTATTTTGAGACGGTCACTGTTTCAGGGATCTTAGAAACAAGGCTTGACTGTAGGTATGTATAATTTTTGTTCTGTTTGTGCATATTATAAAATTTCCAAAAAAATAAATAAGAGAGACTATGGTTGAAGATTGAAGTATTGGATTTTTTTTCCAAGCAACATAATATCAAATACATTATGTGTTTGCTGTATAAGTGATGGCAAACGTACACTGAGTTTTCAGAGTTATGCTCTACCAGTTCATTTTATAGGATGAGTATCGGTGGAGGGAGCAGAGTGTTGGTGATGCCTGTGGTTCACTCGTCGTTGCAGGCTGGTGTCACGGCACGTGCTCCAGTTGGTCCAGATGTGCCCAGATGTTGTGTTCGTGATACAGAAAGATATAGTGGCANAGATGTGCCCAGATGTTGTGTTCGTGATACAGAAAGATATAGTGGCATTTCTTTCTGTTGTGAGCAATTCCTTCTCTTTCCCCGACTTCTATACTCATCTCATGTGGCTGGCTGGGGAGTATGCGGCACCAGGTCACAGGTAAGTTCCAGGGCCTCCCACTTCTCACTCTCTCTCTTTTTATGTGTTTTTGTGAGAGTGTGCATGCATGCATTCATTCATGCATGCTTGTGCAGTGCATGTGTGTGTATTCATTCACTTATGTGTATCACAAGCATGTGGGATAGTGCATGCTTGCACTTATGATTACTAATACTTTCTTTACACAAACATTACTGTGGGCCCGCCTTATCCGCGGATTTGGCATCTGCAATTCGACCAACCACAACTTAAAAAATTAGAGGCATACTTAAAAAATACTGTCTCAAATACCCAAGTATTTTATATTCCTGTGCACCTCTTGCCGCATGGCAACTGCCATACTAAGTGCGGTTAATTATTAGTCTCCTGGTATTGGCCACTGTGTCCACTTCATTCACGTGCGTGCATGGAACAGCTTTAAAATACGTGATTACGTGGCCCACAATTGTAACTTAGTATAGCCCCTAAAAGGAAAATGGACAGCAATTTTTATTCAAATATTTTACAGTCACAGTACAGTAGAAATTTATTAAAACTCATGGTTTTCAGAAACAAGGTCGTTAATACAGGTGGGTCAATATGGATATTTTAGGAAATTTTGGACCGATTTTAACCCACCCCAACCACTATATGTCAAAATTTGCAATTTTTGGCGTGAAGTCTGTGTTCAATCATCTATAGCATGAAAATGATTTATATTTTTACTTAAATATAAATTTGCTTTAATAAGTAGATGTTTCTGNTTCAATCATCTATAGCATGAAAATGATTTATATTTTTACTTAAATATAAATTTGCTTTAATAAGTAGATGTTTCTGGAAAAAAAATCAAAGATTAGTATTGTGTCAGTTACATTTTAAAAATAACTTCAGTTAAGTTACTTCAGTGGGAAAAGTACGGTTCATTACTTATGAAGGAAATGTAACTGGGCATTAATTTTAAAGTATCTTAATTGAACTCCGTTACTCAGTAGGNTGTTCATTACTTATGAAGGAAATGTAACTGGGCATTAATTTTAAAGTATCTTAATTGAACTCCGTTACTCAGTAGGTGACTTTTATATGCATAGGCATCTTTTAGCTTAGAACAATGTTCTGACGCTTGATGGCCCGGATGCTTGGCATGTCATCTAGTCTACAGGGGAGTTTTTGAGCAGGTTCAGGCTGAGAACCCTGGGTGACCTTATGGATGTGTACTGTGGATTTGCCCTGGCTCTTAGAGAGCCGGTGTACAGAAGCTGCCTGGTCAGGCAGCAGCAAGCTACGTAGGCGTCTAAGGCGGCGTGGTTGGCAGTGGATGCTGGCTTACCACCTGTAGACCGGCGCTGTAGCTGACCGTTGGCTGGCTGCGGAAGGCGACTACGGGCCCCGTCCGTGGGCGACTGGCGTTCGGCTGGAGATGGCTGGTCCTGGGGCTGCTGGGTGGCGGCGCTAGGCGGCGGCACTCAGTGGATGATGCTGGTGAGACCCAGGCTCATGGGCAGTCCGAGCCGGAGGTGGATGACAATTGGATGCGGTGTCCGGTCGGTCTTGTGGGGTGGCTCAATTAAATGGCTAGTGGGGACTGAGGAGTGAGGCCTCTGCGGTCGGGTGGCTTGTGCCTGATCCCGAGCAGAGGAAAGGCTGAAGGCCAACTGGGATGGGTTACTTGTCTATTTGTTGGTTGTAGGAGTCGTAGATGCCTTCATATTGGTCCACTTAGTTCCTCTTCTTCAGGTGACTGGTATTAGGTTAGGTACTAAGGGTTGTTGCAGCAAGCAAGGGGCAGGTGACAGAAATTTCCCAGCTAGAGTACCCAGATGCAATGTCATGCCATGTCAGTCCTGGCGCTCCAACCGACGAATCTCGCACGATAGATAGAGCTGGTTAGCTGACTTGGAGTGGTGCTAAAGCTTCGTCGTGAGCTGCTCGGAAGCTACCGGGACATACCTTGTCAGGCCTGACACTCAAAACTGGTGAATTTCACGTGGTGAATGGAGTGGGTTAGCTGACTCGGGTGGTCCAGTTGCTTCCTTGTAGAGTGTTCCTAGTAGGGAGCTCTACCATACGTGTGCGCCAAGTGCCTTTGCACACTGGGCCCACAGTATGGGTGGCCGGCGAATTGTGTGGTATTTTGTGATGTATGTACTGCCCAGTTAAGAGAGCCCACAGTCCTGCTCTATTGTCTGAAATAGTTTGGCAAGACGGTCACCTGCCGCTCCATTGAGGGATGGCATTTACAGGGGCATTGAGAGGTACAAATCACCCTTGGAATCAGAACGCAGTGCATAGACTGGAACAAATTTTTTCTTGGGAGAATAAACACGGTGACCTGTACTAACTCTATGGCTTTCGTAGTTACCAAGCAACCTGCGGAAGTTACGTTAACAACAGTTGATGGGAACCTGCTAAAGCAAAGAGCAAGTCTACAACAACTAACAAAGCAGTCGTGAAAATGAATCAAACCTTACTGTCACCCAGTGCAATCCTGAAGGGTCAGGGAGTAAGCACTCCCAAGTGGAGTGGGTGTCTCGGGGGTTGAAGCAAGCTTCTCTGACAGAAGATCTGGTTGAGGCAGAGAGCCCTAGCACAGCAGTGGTAGGGCGAGCTGCTGGGTTGCCAATGCAATGACAACTCAATGTCAACTGGCGTTCTGGGGGGTCGTCCGGCCTTAAATACTGAATGGAGCCTTCCTTCAGTTTCCTTCGGGCATCTTAGACCGGCTGGCTCCTCCCTGTGTGGGCAGCATCATCCCTTGCTGCGCTCTCTTGGCTGTCTTGGTGCGGGTTGGAAGCGGGGTAGCTCTTGGTTGCATGTGGTATCATGACGTTCGGGTGGCGAGGCAGGGACGCATGATTGATGTGCTTATTTATTGTTACTGGCAACAGCGTGTAGTATTCATCTTCAGGACGTAGCAGTCGGGTCCTATCTCCAATGTGGGTGTCGTGGCTTCCCACGGGCTGAGATGAAGTTGTCGAATTATACAAGGTATATTGCCAGCTACCCGTCATGCGTCAATTCATTATTAAAAAAAGTGGTAAAATGTAAAACATTTGTTATAGGATGAAGTAAATAACATTATTATAAGAATAAAACTATTAGGTATACCTTCAAGAAATGTGGAAATCTTATAAATAGAGAACCACTAAACTGACATAAACACTATCATTATTTTAATTAAGATCCCTCCCGAACAGTTTGTACAGTCGTTGACACAGTATGGTGTTTTTTTTCACTAGGGGAATTACTTGTCAGCACGGTAATATTTCAGTTCTAACATTTTATCATAACTTATTTCCTATTATCATTATTCTAACATCCCAGTACTTGAAACGTGTGCACCAATGCATATACTAAATGTGAAAATCTTGTACTGAATGAGCTTGGTGTTTAACAGTAAATCCATTAAAGTCGTAGAAGTGCCAGTAATATAAGAAAAGTAATAAATAAAAAAAGAATAACAGTACAGTATATTTAACTCTATAGTAATACACTTAACAAAATAGAAAAATAAAATTAGACAATTTTTTTCTCAGTAGATAAATCTGTTAGAATATTTCCACTTAATTAAAAAGGAAAACATTTAAAACCAGACAAAAAATTGAAGTGTCTTCATTAACACAAGTATTTTAAATATACTGACCAGAATTATACAAGTACAAAACAGGACATTTTACAAAATTTGCCTTAATAAACAGGATACTTGAATAACAAAGAGTGCAAACGTTCCTTCTGGGCCTTACAGTTCCAGTTCAATATTACGCAACTTATTGCTATAATGAGACTTCATTCTATCATCAAATATCACTATTTAATACCTGACAATGTTTCCGACAGAAATATCAGAATTTATCAGCCTTGTTGCAAGTTAGAAAAAAACACGACATTTGGCATCCCGTTAAAAATTTGTCAGGAGACCGTTACTACAGATCATGAAAAAAAAACAGTCTCGTTAAAATCGGGATGTCTGGTCACCCTAATTTTAAATACGGTTCCAGTATAACAGTTTATATGGCCATAAAAATAAGTATATTCCAAAACTAAAATTTATTTACTGTAATTTGTTGCATATCTTCTAAAGTGTTGTAACAAAACTATATATAACAAACATTTCATAGTCGTAAANCTTTACTGTAATTTGTTGCATATCTTCTAAAGTGTTGTAACAAAACTATATATAACAAACATTTCATAGTCGTAAATATTAAAGTGCCACGTCTTTGATTAAATTAAACATACATGTTTGTATAACACTATAATTAAACTAAAGGCTGTTCACGGTAAAGTAACAACTTTTTAAATCAACAAGTGAAAAAAAGTCACTGCCTATAACGACATATACGCTACAGTACACACTGACATGCAGGTCCCCATTTAAGTTGGCAATGAATTAATATAAATAGTTCACTGATGTAACGTTATATTGGGAGTGTAACATGTAATTTTATAACTTCTGAAGTCGAGATATTTCTGTTTTATATACATAAAAAAAGAGCAAAAATTAACAAAATTTTGAACACATTTCCTTTCCCAAAAATTCTACAATTTTCACTTGGCCGGGGCATGAATAAAGTGAGACAGTATATGGCAATGTTAATGCTACATACATCGGAAGGATAAAAAACGAGAAAGGCAGTAGTTTTCAAGCAGGGTTTTCAAAAGCGCTCAGTTTTCCGTGAACCTCCCCTGTCTTCATTCCGCTGCGTCTTCACCCCCATCTCCACTCACGTCCTCCATTCTTTGTGCTGGCCGGAGCGCCAGACTTGTGCCTAAGGTAGGATAGCCAGCTCCGATTAGCGCCAAGCCACCTGTCGTCCATACGTGACCCTGCCTTAGTAGGGAGCCTTATTTCATAGTCAACATGGATTAAAATTATAGAGTGAAGTGCTGTGTTGTTAATGGCTGGTAAGAAATAGTTTTCATGTAAAATGTTATCAAATGGATTTCTGGTTGGCAATTTGTAAAATAAGTAACATTAAATTGTAAGTTTAAATTGCAGATAACAATTATAACAAAGTAGGCATACAGTAATGCTTTGTGGTTTTTTTTTACACATGTTTAATTTAAAATAGTACCAGTGTGCACATATTATGGAAATTAATGTTATGTACATCTATTAAATTAAAGCCAAACACAAAAACATCAGGTTTGCCAAATTTGGAAATTATAGCACAACCTTGATATTTTGCATATTTCCAAAACATGTTATTTGTTTTAACTCTAAATACAACTGATACCTTTTATTATAGAAGCAGCTAAAACATTTGCGACAGAGTTAGTACAAAATACAAGAAAATGTGTTGGGCATGACTAATTAAAAAGCTACCAGATTTTCAAAACTTTGGTCATGATTAGGCTGGGCGGGAAATATAATTTGGGCTCGGGAAAATTTCGGGCGGGAAAAATAATTTCCGTCGGGAAACAGGACAGGATCGGGAATCTTTCAGTACACTATAAAATTAACGAAATGTACAAATAAAAATGTAAGNCGTCGGGAAACAGGACAGGATCGGGAATCTTTCAGTACACTATAAAATTAACGAAATGTACAAATAAAAATGTAAGATTAATGTATTATGCAAATTATGCAATTCACAATAATATGTATTCTATAACAATAAACTGTGTTAANCCGTCGGGAAACAGGACAGGATCGGGAATCTTTCAGTACACTATAAAATTAACGAAATGTACAAATAAAAATGTAAGGTTAATGTATTATGCGAATTATGCAATTCACAATAATATGTATTCTATAACAATAAACTTTGTTTNAACAATAAACTGTGTTAAGTTTTACTTTGTTTTCATGCAGAAAAACCAGTTGCTCTACATGCTCTGATGTGAGTGACATTCTTTTTGGTCCAACAAGGTTTCAGGCAGGCGAGAAAACACGCTCACTAGCAGTTTCTGTGGCTGGAATGCCCAGATAATGCATAGCCACTTTGCATAAATTAGCAAAATAACAGCAAAAAAAAACTTAAATAATTTTTATCCCAAAAAATTTACTTGAAAATTATTTCCCGTCTGACCTTTTTGAAAAATATATTTCCCGAATTTTTCCCGAAAAGTTGGGATCCCGCCTTGCTCTAGCCTCATGATCAAACTTTTTTATTTGTAATTTTGTTTCTTTCTGTTTGAATTCTATCAGTAATCATTTCTTAGCATTTTTAAAATCACGTTATAAGTTAATATCCAAAAAATTTAAATAATATATTAAATTTAATGTATTTGTTTAAAAATAAACATAACTCATATACATTAATTATTCTTGAAATATATAGATGTTACTGCATTCCAAAATTAAATGTATAGCGCTAGTATTTTGCAGGAAAATTATTAATGAAAGTACATAATCTTTTAGTTTACTAAATCTGCCAATTCAAACAGCATCTTAGTGTGTGCATATAAAACAAACAGGTGCATATTATGGGAATTTGCTTTTCTTACATTCAGGTGTTTCTACATGTTAGACGAACGAAGACACCCTCAATCTAAATAAATATTTGAAAGACATTAACTTTAACATTTGTGTTGTATTTTATTTTATGTACTACAAAAGAAATAATCTTTCAATTTAGTAAATGACAAACAATTTGCTTTACTGTCTGTGTCCATTTCAGTGTTTCAAGAGCACTAGTATTATGGTTCATAGGTAAGAAAAATAAATGGGAAGGGGACAGGCCAGATGACAGCGTAGGTAACGGTACCTATTCTAGGAATGCAGACTGGCGTCAAACCCCCTGCTACTTTAACTCGAGACACATGAAGTTTCCCTTACTTTAGGTATTCCCACTCCACAAGAGATGAAACTATTGTGAAACAAAAAGTAATGTAAAAGTAACTTTTATTTTTCTGGCTGTTACAATTAGAGTAACTTAATTAAATGTTGTGGTGGACAACAGCCTCCATCTTTTTAGCTAAAATGAGGAATGCAGTGTCAGATGGATGCCCTCCCACTTCCTTCAATAATATGTAAAAGCCAGAGCCAGCGCATTGTTGGGTTTATTGTAGTCATATGTTATGTTTTCCACTATCATAACTGTCTTGACCAGTCAGAACTTCGTTTCCTGCCTCTGTACATTTTGTTTTTCACCTTATTAATCTTGACAGAGTGTGTCTGAGAATCAGACTTTACTTAGGTGTGGACATTGTATTTAGGAGATAGTTAATTCACTTCCTTTGAAGATCACTCCTCACTATATCTCCGGGGGGGGAGGACCCACCCTGGGTCGGAGTAGCTCACTCTGCGTTAGGGATTTTAGAAGGCTTGGCTGTGCGATGTGTTTGCAGAGTAAATGGTTGTCTGGTAACCTTACTGGCATTTCTTATTATCTCGTTACTTTAGAACCCTTGCGTCTGGAAGGCAGCTCCCTGCCTAGGGCTCCTGCCTTCCTGTGGCGATGTGATACATTGCCGACTGGTGCGTGTGCACCCGCCTTATTCTCTTGAGATGGCATAGTTCACTTCCCGGCCAATGACTGTGCTCTATGGTACACTCATCCGGGATTATCCCCTTTTGAGCCACGTGGTTCTTGACCCAGGGATTTGTACTTGCCGGGGGTTATTATGCGGCAGCATGGTCCACGTCTCGAGTGGCCAATTGGGGGGTGGGGCTGCCTGCTAGGCAGAGCGGGGTTCACTTCCTGACATGAGATCCATGGTTATCTACCCGGGACAGCCATCGTTAACCCCGGCCAAGGACTCCTCCTGTCTCCCGTCAACCCACTGCTGTGCCAACTCAACATGACCATGAGTACAGCCCTGGGCTACGCCTCACCAACAATTCAGCACCACCCCCAGCACGCAACACACATTGTTACCTGTTACAAGTGATGGCCCTAACATGGAGTATGGAAACACCAGAGTTAGTTTTCAAGCACGAAAAACCCTGAGAATGTGTGACTTCCGGGAGTCGTTAAACACGCTAGTAAAGAAGAACAAGATGGCGGATGAAATAAGTAATGGGAGCAATCGCCTAAGAGACAATAACGAAAATCGTAAACCATGTAGTGTTACACTATGCTTAGGGCATAGCAAAACACATATTGATTGCACCGTATGCATTAAACAATGTTATTTATCATGCATAGGTTGGAAGGAAGATATAGGGAATTGTGATGGGATTGCGTGTCGCTGCCACAAGTATAGAGAACAAATAATGCACAGTAGGAAACTGCCCTGGGGAGGGGCAATACCGAGTTTAATGCGAAGGCTATTACAAACATTTTGCATGTTTGGGATGGCGATATGAAATGAGGAACGTGATAGTTCTTTTGTTCCACTGCCCAGGATGTTGAGAACAAAAACTCTTGAGTGTGATAAAGGGACGTGGACAAGCGGAACACACATCATAAAGGAGCACAAACTCAGACTCCACGCCACCATTATCAGACTTTTATGGGAAATGCCACGAGGAACCCCAAACAACTTACGCAAAAATGCAAGAATATTTGTAAGGAAACGGGAATGCCTTGGGGTCATGGATGGATGGTATGCAGTGCCAGTTAACAGCAGAACAGACACTGCATAGTGGTGCCAGTATGGAGAATTTATCCAGACATGGGAGGATTTTAAGGAACAACTGCAGGACTATTTTGGAGGGGTAAATCTTCTCAGAGACTTAACAGGGGAATTGCGCAATCAGGTACAAAAAGATGAAGAAGAAGCCAAAATTTTCATCCGGTTTGGGTACAACTCTACCAACCTGTACTTCCTGACAAGTCTGTCCTTAAAAGCTTGCCATTGATTGTAAAACTGTTGAGACCTGGACTTAGGTGGTTTTGTGCACCCTAGTGCCAATGACCCTAGAGGAGTTAGTGAGGGAACCAGATGTGCCGAAAAGGATTATGTGGCCCAGTCAGATGCATACCAGGATGTGAAAGAAACACCGCCAGTCATACATCGTGCCCCTCTCTGCCGGGTGCCACCGCCACCTGCCCCTTCAAAGAAAAATGACCCAAACTGTTGGGAATGTCAGTACAGTAGATGCTGGAGGAGAAAATGCCCAGAACTAATGAAAAGCCATGTCGATAAAAAGGCAATGGTGTCACAAACGAGCGGAACATATGATGAGCCCACACACAACTCGGAGGTAGAAAACCTTCATAAAGAAATATAGAAAAACAACAGCCCCAGGGCAGGGAAGGCACCTGCTGGCCCAGGGGGGAACAACTGGGACCCACCACGAAGTTAAGGGGAAAATGCAACAAAGTCTCCAATATGAGGATGAAGATACTGAAGATCCCCGTTAAGGAAACTGTGTTTTACTGGATTTTGTGACTTTGGTTAACTTCATCCCTGCAGACCATCTTACTAAAAAGGATAAGCCTGATATCAAACCCGATACCGAGGAAGAACTGATGGCGAATTTGACCACGAAACTGGAAATTGAGCAGAAGGTGACATTGCCAGTGACAATCGTGGGAAAAATAAGGAAGAAACAGAGTTCTTGGTGGCAGGCTGCCTTCAGGAGGAAGCCGTATTGTGCATAGCATGGTTGCAAACCTAGAATGGGGTAATGGAGTTTCAAAAAAGAAAACGTTATCTGGGTAACTGCCAGCATCTCATCATTGCCAGGATACCCAAAGCCGCACAAGAACCAGTACCTGAAATTCAGCAAGATAAGGTAAAGCACCTGCTACTGACGGATGCTCAGGCAGAAGAAATATATCAGATTCTGGAACAAAACGTGGATGTACTTTTCCCAGAAGAACCCGTGAGGAAGAATTTTGTATTCACCACAAAATTTTGTTAAAAATAATTAATATGAGTAGGCAAAACACGGCAGACTAATGCCAAAGAAGCAACAAATCATTTATGAACAAGTAGACACTTTGAAATGTTAGTACCCAGTGGAGGTGCCAGTTCACCATACAACTTGCAGGTGGTGCACTGGTCCCTAAAAAATCAGGGGAGCTAAGATATTACGTGGATTATCGTGCTGAGAGTGATGTGACCTCTGAAGTGGAGCCACCGGCTGTAAACATAGCAAAGACTCTTAAGGGATTTTAGCCAGGCAAAAATATTTTCTAGACTAGAATTGCACAGTGGGTACTGG
>NQII01000175.1:1263287-1283136 GCA_002778355.1 Clitarchus hookeri | reverse complement strand
TGGCAGAGGAAACTGAACTGAACGTGAAACGAACAAACAAACCTAGTTCGACCTTGTACCTTGTAGGCAGTCAGGTGCCGAAACAGAGAACAGGGTGGGTGTGGATGTCAGAGGGATGTGCTGCGAGCTGCCAATTGCAGTAATACAGGGAGATATGTTTTAATTGTGTGGCAAATTATGCCATGTTACCTGTTTATCATCCTAGGGGTTTCAATTTATTAATTCATCCTGCCCAGCTGTAAAATGTTGTAATGACGCAGTATTATTAATTTTCGGGACACGTGGTTAATTTTCTTTCGCTTTGCCAAGCTTTGTATTTTTTTTATCAGGATTCAAAATTAAAGCCGTGGTGGTTCGTTTACCGTGATAGTTTGTTTATCGGGCATACGTTTGCCGTATAACGTTATCAGGCGAACGTTTGTAGTTTCAAAAGATGGTTTTGTTACGTGTCAACATTAGATTAGCTTTTCCAAACTGCGTCGACAAGTTTTGTTTGAGAAGTGCGATTATCTTGTCATGACGGCGCAGTTAAGCGGGCTACACAGTTTTGATAACGTAGGAAGAGCGTGCGTAGCAGCCCACGTCAGGCCCTTATCTGGGAAGAGGGGGGTGATAGGCAGCACAAATACTTGTGCGCATATCGCCGGACAGCAGTGGATAACAGCGATGGATAGCAGCAGTCGTCATCCAGTGCTCGTGGCAGTAGACTCAGACTCAGTGCTCGCCTAGGCCGCGTCGGGCGTGGCACAAAACCCCCACACCGGCAAACTTGAACTTGCTAGATTATTTCTTAGCCGGTGTGGGAGGTTGCTGCATTTTTTTCTTCTTCGGGCAAGTTTTTAGAGACGTAAATAGTTAATCAACAATGACTATGGCGCTGCTCTCTACTTATCTGTTAATCGGTCAAACCTGTTCTTACTCGGCATACCTCAACTCTGTATGTGAACTGTTGCATCTTGGTTAATAAATTAAAGTAAAGAATAATAAACCGGAANCTCGGCATACCTCAACTCTGTATGTGAACTGTTGCATCTTGGTTAATAAATTAAAGTAAAGAATAATAAACCGGAATTTGACTTTATTTAATATTTAATTGGCGTCCTTTTTAAAGAGTCTCGTGTTACTACCTCTGAGCTAGACGAGTGGCNTTTGACTTTATTTAATATTTAATTGGCGTCCTTTTTAAAGAGTCTCGTGTTACTACCTCTGAGCTAGACGAGTGGCAACTTCCAGCCGTCAATACCTTGACGTGCCACATTACAATGTATCATTCCTTATAAATAAAGTGTGCACAACAACAAAATTTCATACATTGTCGTAATTGTTGTTTTTATAAGTTAATTAAAAAAAAAATTATTATTAGTGACTAAATACATCATGTTTGGGAAACACAAAAAAATATCACAAAGCAGTGCCGGGACAGCGTTCTGGCTCGACTACATCTGTTGAACAAATACCTTCCTGCATTTGGCATGCTCAGCTTTCATGCTATACATGACCTGGTGCGATATTTCCACCAAGATAATGTGGTAGTAAATTAAATGTACATCATTTGAGTTTCGTTCATTTTATTAATGTTAAAAAAGTCAATTAATATNATAATGTGGTAGTAAATTAAATGTACATCATTTGAGTTTCGTTCATTTTATTAATGTTAAAAAAGTCAATTAATATTAATGAGAAAAAAAAAACAGAGAAAATAGTTTTGCAAATTGTGGTACCCATTTAATGCTGAAATTAATTTAATAAACTGTTACATAAAACTTGAGTTCGATTTGANAAATTAATTTAATAAACTGTTACATAAAACTTGAGTTCGATTTGAGCTTGACCTGAACTCATTAGCTGCTCAAAAAAGTTACTTGATTCACATTCAAAAACCTGTGCTTGCAGACCCCTAATTTAGCGTGTATGTAGCCTTTAAATTAGCCTTTCAGCATAAACAATAATACATCACTGAATTAAAATAGACTATTCATTTGAGTAGGTATTATGTATTTGTATCCCAATTTATTACATAAGTAAATAATGAAGAATAGTATTTGTGATATTGTAAATGTTTGATAAATAGTGTTACAGCAGGTAGAGGCATAATGAATGTGTTTTACTTGTTGGTAGTGAGCTGTGCAACCACAAGTCTTTAGTGAGCTACTATGAGTGTGTGGAGTGCTGTGTGTACGAGAGCCTCACTCAGCAGTTCAGCCAGCCTGTGTCGTGTAGACTGCTTAGTGTCATGTGCTCCGCTCTTGCCAAGGTCAGTGCTGCTAGGGGGAGAGAGCACCAGCTTCTCTCACTATAGCAATACCTATTTTAATTTTGTTAATTTTTTGGATGTAATGCCTACTTGGCCAGTTTAGAGTGCTGGAAGCACTATGTTTCCACAGAGAATTCTGTAATGAACTTATTTTCTATCTTGTATGAAAGAACGCACTTTGGACTAGTCTGGATTACGGCTTTCAGGACATCTAGTAAACATTAAAACAGAAAGACTGCACTTCAGCTCAGTGACCTGCATGTGTAAACTGATGCGTGACGCGTAGTACACAATTTTTTTTTTTTGCTGCAACATTGTATCATAACGTGCACGTCACGTGCCCCAGAAGAGATACAAACACCGAAGGGCAGCCACCCAGCCCAGCATTCTGCCCCTATAGATAAGGTGGACGCCTGGAGAGCAGAATGCACCTCAAGAAAGAGAGTAATATAAATTGCCCCCACCTAACATATCCTTGTGAGAAGGAAGACCAGCCGACAATGCCAGTGAAGCTGCCCCTAAGCTCACGTGGCCGATACCACCCGCACACGAGGAAAACCCTGCTTCCAGCCGCCCCCGAGAGATGGCAGCCCATGAAAAAGTATAGCCCAGCACCGCCGCAGTACGGCAGTTGATAACAGCAGCTCACGTTAGCACCGGTCGTGCTAAGGCTCTCTGCTCTGTCTGCTCTCGTACGCCTCTTGAGGAAATGCCCACCTATCACCAAGACCAAGGCCAGACTTCTTCAAGCACGCGCTGCAGCCTCGAAGAGGTGTCGTGGGTGGGAGCCCACACTTGACACTTGCCGTCAACCCCACACCCCATACTCCCCCCTTATGACCCTTCAGGACAACACAATTTCAGTTAGACTACAGTTGTTCTGACGGCTACCTATCGTTGCTCTTGCTCTTCAAGCACGCCCTTCAGGCAGGCTCTTCAAGCCGACAGGCCCCTTCACCTATCTTTTGCTTTCAACTTCCGTAAGTTAATCAGTGCATTGATTTTCAGCAGAAGAGTTTAGGTCATCATGTTCTATTCTGGATGGAATAAAACATGTTACTAGTAACTGCTGTCTGTTCCTTCTTGTGTGAACTGTGTGTAGTCCTTCCTGGTAAGTGTCACCCTGCAAAGAAGAGGCAGGGAACCGCGGTTTGAGATGTGGTTTGCCGAATCTAGCGTAGGACTGCAGCCTGTCCCCTAAAAAGGACTTGACGTACGTTACCCAAAACAAAACCCATTAGACGGCCACCCATACTGTGGAACAGGTACGCAAAGGTACCTGGTGCGCACGTACGGTAGAGCCCCGACAACTAGCAAGACACGCAACAAAGAGTCTAGATCATCCTTGTCAGTTAACCCACTCCATCCACCGCTTATAAACCCGCCGGAAGGAGTTCCAGGCCTGACGAGGGATCTACTCCTTCTGGCTACACTTAGCTAGGGGTATCGTTACCTACCACCCCAGTGCGGACGTGAACTGTAGTACCTCATCCCTGGTAAATGTCGTATCCACAGAAGGGGAAGTAGTGGAGCGACAGGAAGGCAGCTGCTATCCTCGCTGAGAGCCAAGCACTGCTTAANATAATGTGGTAGTAAATTAAATGTACATCATTTGAGTTTCGTTCATTTTATTAATGTTAAAAAAGTCAATTAATATAAATGGAAAAAAAAAAACAGAGAAAATAGTTTTGCAAATTGTGGTACCCATTTAATGCTGAAATTAATTTAATAAACTGTTACATAAAACTTGAGTTCGATTTGAGCTTAACCTGAACTCATTAGCTGCTCAAAAAAGTTACTTGATTCACATTCAAAAACCTGTGCTTGCAGACCCCTAGTTTAGCGTGTATGTAGCCTTTAAATTAGCCTTTCAGCGTAAACAATAATACATCACTGAATTAAAATAAACTATTCATTTGAGTAGGTATTATTTATTTGTATCCCAATTTATTACAAAAGTAAATAATGAAGAATAATATTTGTGATGTTGTAAATGTTTGATAAAGAGTGTGTTTTACTTGTTGGTAGTGAGCTGTGCAACCACAGGTCTTTAGTGAGCTACTATGAGTGTGTGGAGTGCTGTGTGTACGAGAGCCTCACTCAGCAGTTCAGCCAGCCTGTGTCGTGTAGACTGCTTAGTGTCATGTGCTCCGCTCTTGCCAAGGTCAGTGCTGCTAGGGGGGGAGAGCACCAGCTTCTCTCACTATAGCAATACGTATTTTCATTTTGTTAATTTTTTGGATGTAATGCCTACTTGGCCAGTTTATAGTGCTGGAAACGCTATGTTTCCACAGAAAATTCTGTAATGAACTTATTTTCTATCTTGTATGAAAGAACACACTTTGGTCTAGTCTGGATTACAGCTTTCAGGACATCTAGTAAACATTAAAACAGAAAGACTGCACTTCAGCTCAGTGACCTGCAGGTATAAACTGACGCGTGACGGGTAGTACACAATTTTTTTTTTGCTGCAACATCGTATCATCACGTGCACGTCACGTGCCCCAGAAGAGATACAAACACCGAAGAACAGTCACCCAGCCCAGGATTCTGCCCCTATAGATAAGGTGGACACCTGGAGAGCAGAATGCACCTCAAGAAAGAGAGTAATATAAATTGCCCCCGCCTAACATATCCTTGTGAGAAGGAAGACCAGCCCACAATGGCAGTGAAGCTGCCCCTAAGCTCACGTGGCCAATACCACCCGCACACGAGGAAAACCCTGCTTCCAGCTGCCCCCGAGAGATGGCAGAGAGTGCAGCTCCACCTATGAAAGGAGGAGCCACCCTGCCGAAGCCACCCGAAGGAACCAGAGACAGCCCTAGCCCAGGAAANATGAAAACGCTTGGAGCTGCTCATCCCATTGTAGAGTACCTCCGCTCCACCTGGGCCTGCCCCTGGTACTGGGTGTCGAGCCAACACCAACAATGCAGGACCAGACTCGTCAGCCACCGACAACGGGCTGAAGCCTGCCTGCCTGCCTGCCTGCCTGCCTCTGCAGAGCCAGCCCCTCGCCGGAGTCAACCAGCAGACACAGTCACTGTCAGCCAGCCGGGTCGGGAGATCCCATCCAGTACCTATGCCGACAAGTACTCGTCTCACGGCAGTGAGGCACGTCAGAGGTAATCCAGTGGCTCTGCCAACGCCACGCACCTGCAAGCCTGTGTGTCTGACATAACATGATCTAAAGACCTACTAAACGCTGATGCGCTCCTGCTCCTAAGGCCGTCACGCGTCAAAACATTAATTTGTGAGCATGGAAATGTCATTCTTTTTGCTTCCTTGCTTTTATGTTTTTATAATGTAAAATAGTTCCATAGTAATGCCATAAAGGTAATAAAATTAAAATAAATATATTCAAAAATAATAATAAATAAGATACTGTTATGACTGATTGCAAATATAAATAAACTTTTGGAAAGGTTGGAAGTTAAAGAGAATCTTCTGCATGGAAGCCCACACAAATTGTGAGAAGTGAACGTGCTGTACTTTGTACTGAAGATTAATACTGTACTCTGTATTTGGACAAAACATGTTGCTGCTAAATTCTCAGCATTGGAATGGAACAAACTTAACATAGTCTGATGGTCATGTTATTGCTACCACATAGCCATGCCATTTATTTCCTTGGACATACATCATGGTTGCACACAACCAACCCCGGGCAGCACTATCACCCATTGTCGCCTGGCAGCTGTTCTACTCTACACGACCCCTTTGACCCAAGATTAGCAGACGTGTGTTACCGTTGCTGTAACAGAATACTGTTCCTGTCAACTCTCAAGTCCACATTTCAATATAAAAATATTAATTACTGTAATTATTTTATTTTTTTTGGATATCCAATGTTGTATTTGTGTTCAGTTTTATTTTTAACCTTTATTTAATTTAATTTTTTTTTTGATTTTCAGAATGCCTCATGTTAAGTAAGCTTGTCTTTTGATTTACATGTTTGTAATTTTTTAGGTNATTGGAATGGAACAAACTTAACATAGTCTGATGGTCATGTTATTGCTACCACATAGCCATGCCATTTATTTCCTTGCACATACATCATGGTTGCACACAACCAACCCCGGGCAGCACTATCACCCATTGTCGCCTGGCAGCTGTTCTACTCTACACGACCCCTTTGACCCAAGATTAGCAGACGTGTGTTACCATTGCTGTAACAGAATACTGTTCCTGTCAACTCTCAAGTCCACATTTCAATATAAAAATATTAATTACTGTAATTATTTTTTTTTTTTTGGATATCCAATGTTGTATTTGTGTTCAGTTTTATTTTTAACCTTTATTTAATTTAATTTTTTTTTGATTTTCAGAATGCCTCATGTTAAGTAAGCTTGTCTTTTGATTTAGATGTTTGTAATTTTTTAGGTTNTTTTTTTTTGATTTTCAGAATGCCTCATGTTAAGTAAGCTTGTCTTTTGATTTAGATGTTTGTAATTTTTTAGGTTAGGTCATCTTTCCATATTATACAGTTACCGATCTAAATTTTATTCTGTGTTATATGTCTTTTTATTTTGGTTGCCAAGAACAGTGGTGCAGTTTTTACTAGGATAGGCATGCCATAGTACATTATTTTTAGATTTGCTCCTTGTTTGGGAGGGTTTTAGTGATACAGTAAACTCTCTATTCTAAGACCTTTCATGGTGCCAAGGAAAAGGGTTGTTATTTCGAAGAGGGTGTTATTGGTAAGATCTTTCTCAACTAAATTTGTTTCATTGTTTCCCAACAAAGGGCATTATTTTCGAGAGGGTTGTTATTCCAGAGGTCTTAGAAACAATAGTTGACTGTAGAATTTATCTCTTGCAATGGAAAGGTCATGACATTTTCCATGATGAACAAATCCCAGCATTACTGATAATCTGTAAATTTACATATTTCTTGATCCTGCCATTGAAGTAGTGAAACATGGATTACATATAAGCCTAGTGTCTCCCATGGTTTTCTTCTGCTTTTTGGAGGCGTATATGAAACCGAGAATTTCCTTATTTAAATTTCTTTAGAAGTTATACTTATGTTGGTTTTTACTCATTTACTGTGATGCAGAGTTTAGTCACCATTCCGACTGCAGTTGCTGAGTAAAATTCTGTATAAACTTGAAATTTTGAAGTTTACAGTAATGCGAATATTGAAATTGATCATTTTCAGAAACTTTCCATTGGGATGGAAAATTATTGCAAGAGCATCTTGAATTATGTGATAAGAGTTTGAGTATTTAATTAATTAAATAGAATGCAACTGAATAAACTTTAGCTTTCTCTGACTCTTCTCCCCTAAACACATTTTGTAGGGAAGGGTATATAAATTTGTCACATTTGATGAGCAACATCACAATCACAAATTTTCTTAACATATTAATTTCATAAAGTTTTTCTAGCTTTTTAATTATGTAATTAAACTCACTGCATATATTTAGTGCTTTATTTCCATATCTAGTTGCATGTGGAGATTGTTTTATGTCTCTTATGTGTTATTAAGTGTGTATGTCTTGTAGATGCATATTTGAAGTATTTTCTTGTATCTTTTTTGCTTGTTTCATTATGATTCAGGCATATTTCCTTACTCTTGCTCTAGGCACTTGGCATGCAGCAAAGTAATACAATTTAATTTTTTTTTTCACACAATTTAACTTTGCTAAATAATTAATTATTTATAATATTCACACACTCCTTGCCCCAGTTGTGTGTCAGGTACAACCAAAGAAAGAATAACCACTGTCTTTATTGATTGCCAGTAGTAACACAGTGTTGGCAGGGGACAAGCTCCTTGTGGCTTTCATCACTCTCTGCCATAAGGCAAAACCTGGAAGACCGACGTGCTGCTGCATCACCTCCTCGCCTGCCATGCGTGTTGTTCACCTCCCTCTAGTCTGCTCAGAGAGGATACTCGTTCAGACACTCAACATGTGCTNGTTGTTCACCTCCCTCTAGTCTGCTCAGAGAGGATACTCGTTCAGACACTCAACATGTGCTGCAGATATCAGTTGTCAGCAATGGAGTTCTTTCATTGGCCATTCATAATGCAGCCAATTACAACATAAAGCCAGTTCCCATTCATTGATTATCATCAAAAATATTTCGGAACTAGTCAGAGGTGCCTGCAGACAAGGTTTTTCCTGGCAAACTGTTCCTGTCTCACTGCAGAAACTACAGTTGGAATTTCCTACCAGCCTCACCTCTTCTGCTACCTGCCCATTGCTTCACCCTCCACAGCTCATACTTTAGGCGTCTTTTACATGGCGTGGGTAAACATTGCGCCCACACATAGACACGGACCTTTGCGAACTAACAATTGATGTATTAAACTGAAATATTCATATGACAGCCGCCTGTGTGTCAAATCCACCTGTGGGTTCCCTTAACTTCAGCGTGGGCTCTTGGAATGGGGCATTAGCTTGTATGCATATCTTCACATGCAGCGGGTCAACCGGTGCTTACGAGTGCCAAGTTTCCTCTTGGAAAATAAACTATCTGGTTGTACAATTTGTTCTGCATGGTGATTTAGTTCTGTAGCCATTTGTTGAATTTGTGTTTGCAGGTTCTTGCTATAGTATGGAAGCTGATATTGAGTTAGATATTGAGTACTTAATAACGTTAGTGTCGCAGAAAACTGTGGTTTGGGACAAATCTCGGGGAGAATATAAAGGGTAAGTATGACAGAAGGATGTGAGATATTTACCCTGAAGTTGATGCGTGCTGAAGTTTTAGCCATAGGCCTATCAGAATATATCACAATGCTGTACCATAGAGTGTTCTTTATATTAAGCTGACAAGCAGCATTTGTTTAATTTAACGTCTTGATAAACAGACAAACGGCATGTGTTTAAGTTAACATCTTAATAAAAGTGAGGCNCGTCTTGATAAACAGACAAACGGCATGTGTTTAAGTTAAATTCTTGATAAAAGTGAGGTTGTGAACTTAAATCTGCAGGAACAGTAGTTAGCCTTGTATAATTAAGAAAATAACTATGTCTGTATAGTTTCCACCTAGACATTTGAACAATTATTTAAATTATACCTACAGAAATTCCAACTAATTAATACAATAACTGTGGTTGCCTGAGACAAACATTCTGTGAGAAGGAATAAATTGCTACGTACCTATTTACAAGAGCATGCACGTAATAAATTGTGTGAAAATAACGTAAAAATATAATAACCCTGTGGAAATTTGGAGTTAGGTAATTCTTTAATATAACTGTATTAAATATTTAACGTTATATATTTTTGTACATTGAAATTTTATTTGTTAGCATTGGAAGCAGTATATCCACTAGCATTTGTTTTGTTACCATGGCCGTAAGAGGGGTCACGCACATCTCTCCACTCAGGCAACTGCCATTTTGTGATGCCAGTTTTGAGGCAAATGCATTCCAACGTCCATGACGGAAACATCGTCCATACACCTATGCTGGCATTGGCCACACTACATGTTAAATTTATCTGTTAGCACCTGGGGCTTTGGAATGGGGCCACCTGTTACCAGAACACTGACCTGCTCTGGTCACATCTGGCGGGAGGGGTCAAGCACGTCTCTCTCCGTCCGTCTGCGGGCCACGGAGGTGGTGCCACAGATCTGCAGGACCAGCCTGTAATGGGTATAGGACGTAGATGTAGGGTCGAGCAACCAGCCTCTAAAGGGTGTAAGGCATGAGTGTGGCCTGCTGGAGGGCTGGAGCTTGGGTGTGAGAGAAACCAGCCTGTAATGGGCGTAAGACTTTGCCTGGTGGGGGTGCTTCTGACTATGGGAAATACGCCCTGCCATTGCCCTTGCCACTTAGCGGGTCATTCGCTAAGGCCTGGTTAGAATATCTTTGACTATGGGAAGCATATTCCTTGCTCATCAGGATGCCTAGATTTGCTGACCGAAAGAGAAACTCGCTCTCTCTGTCTGCTCTCCTCACTGCTTGGTGATCTGCTGGAGGGGTTGAAGGCAGCTGATCTGAGTTATGTCAAAGCTATTACTAAAGGTTGTTCACTGTAATGTGGGCATTTTTGAGGCCCTTGTTACTTTTTACTTTCAGCCATTTTTTTTATTCTTTAGCCATCCTTTTAAATCAATATATAGCCATGTAAGTAATAAATATAGTGTGTATATTCCACCGCACTCGGAAGTTAACGTCTAAGACTAAAATAAAATATATTTATTGACCACTATTCCAAATGAGGGGGCTTTCTAAAGTGCTCACTTTACCGTGAATAGCCCATATCTGTATTAATGGAGAGTAAGTTGATGTGTGGCACCAGAAAGGAAGCATTTCAAATAGTCTCTTAAAGCTTAAGGAAACCCACTACCTTTTCATGGTACCGCTGGATAACCTTGAAGTAACAAGACCATGCTTGAATCATGGGCAATTATGATGGTTTTCGCCTGGTGGCAGGCCGATCGACTCTTTTACGGTCAGACCGTTGGGGCCCAAGCAGGAATTCTAATGTGAAGAAATTAAACTGTATGAAAATGGTTAAGAGGGAGTTAGGCGTATCAGCCCTCTTCCTCTTGAAAACCCACAATTGTAATGAGAACGAAGGAGAAGCACGAGCTGACCTCAGCCCCGTGTGAGGTTCCTTCTAGTTGGGGGGATGTCTGAGACGCTGCCCTGATAGGGCATGCATCCTGGGAAACACCCATGCCCTCCACTGCCCACGAGGTCAGATGAGGTTAAACTCGTGCTGACAGTGTGTTGAAAATTACACCCAGCAAATAAACTGAAAACGTCATAAGATGAATGTGGAAAATATAAGAACAAGGTTTATAATAATAAACGCAAAAGACTAATCTGCTAAAGATAGCCAGGAGATGATAGAATAGGGATATTATTTCTCGCAAGAGAAAATGTTCAGTGGGGCAGATAAAAAGTTTGACTAGGTTTATTCGAATAAGTATTTCACTATGGACGCATTATAACAAGGAGCTGAACTTAACAAGATTCTAGTATAGTCATTAGAATAATAATTGCATATGATGTTGCGTCTTCAGTAATGGCTCACAGCTGGAGACTAGAACTTGTAAGTAATGATTGTTGTTGGTCACACCTATGGGGCTGTGTGAGCGGGCAGACCTGTGGTTAGCATTCTGTGCTTGAACACGAGAGAACTGGCATTCATACCTGACTTGTTATAGCAGTTTGTCATGTACAAAATACCATAATTTAAAAATTTTGTTGCCATTAAATGATTAAATGTTCAGCAGTTTTTTAAATTCTAACGGGAACCCAGATATTAACAAGTCTCTGCCTGAGGTTGGGTTGACATGAATGAGTGGAGTGGAGGGGAGATATTTGAGTGGCTTTTAACATTGGGGTCTTGAGAACCAATAAGGGTGAAACGAGGTGAGTATGGAGCACTGCTGGAATTCAAGGGCGAGGGAAACTTGAGATCCCCGAGAAAACTAACTGACCAGTGGCATCGTCCGGCATGATTCTCACATGCGAAAATCCAGGGAGCGACCCCGCCGGGAATCAAACTCATTTTGCCTTGGTGGGAGGCGAGTAGTCTGACCACTACACCACCGTTGCCCCAATGAATGAGGTAAGAGGAGACTGGAGCTGGTTACTGTTCCCAAAGAACACACTTGTTGCTCCTGCCAGCCTGAAGNGAACTTAAATCTGCAGGAACAGTAGTTAGCCTTGTATAATTAAGAAAATAACTATGTCTGTATAGTTTCCACCTAGGCATTTGAACAATTATTATTTCCCACATGCGAAAATCCAGGGAGCGACCCCGCCGGGAATCAAACTCGGTTTGCCTTGGTGGGAGGCGAGTAGTCTGACCACTACACCACCGTTGTCCCCATGAATGAGGTAAGAGGAGACTGGAGCTGGTTACTGTTCCCAAAGAACACACTTGTTGCTCCTGCCAGCCTGAAGNCATGAATGAGGTAAGAGGAGACTGGAGCTGGTTACTGTTCCCAAAGAACACACTTGTTGCTCCTGCCAGCCTGAAGAGTGAGCGAGATGGGAATGGAGCATTGACAGAATGAATATAGAGGGGAACTGGAGCATTGAGAGAAGTCCCACATGAGCCAGAAACATTCCTGTGCTGCCAGAGTGTAATATGGAAGCAGGGAGCTGAACGATGGAGCCCGCAGCATTGTCAACAAGCCAAGGAAGTGACAGTTGGGCGTGTTTTGTGGCAGCTGGCGAGCCGCAGCGAGGACCTGATCCCGCGGGTGGTGCTGTGCCTACGCAAGGTAGCAGCCCAGGTGCCGGCCTGCACTGACGATGAAGGCAGGGAGGTAGTGCTTACCAGAGTACAGGAGCTGATGTCTGTCCTCAGGAACCCTACGTGAGTCCACTTTCTCTACCTGCTACTTGTAGAGCAAAGGTTGGTAACAAGGAGAAGGGAAACTCTGGCTGTAGACCGCACCTGCTAGTCTCAATTTATATAGCCTTGTTGCTCAAATGGGGAAGAAATAAAAATAGTATCAATCTTAATTATACACTTAATACTTTTCCATAAAAAATATGATAAAAATTAGTTATAAATATGAGTACTGTAATCATTATTTATGAAATCTTCCCCTCACCCCAAAAAATCCTGCTGGGTAGGTCGTTCATGCTGATGTGTTACTTTTGTTTACTGTATTTTCATATATGTCTCGTATCACAGTAGAATTTTACAACTCCTCACTTTTTCCAGGTCAGTTGCTATAGATGCAAAATTTTGGACCAATTTTTACCCTTCCCTGACCCCTATGCATCAAAATTTGCAATTTTTTGTATGAAGTCCATGCTTAATCATGTCGGTGAAGATGACATGTTTTTTAAATTTAATATAAATTAATTTTAATAGGCACACATATTCTGTAAAAGATGATACCCTAGAGGCATTTAGCTTCCCCTTGTCACAGAAATATCAAAACCTGGAGTGGCACATGGTTTTCCCAAGCATTGTAAGTTCATGTTTAATCATCTCTAACAAAAAAATGACATATTTGTATTTTTACTTAAATATAAATTTATTTTAATAAAAAAATATGATATCCAAGATGCATAAACTTAGCCTCTCCTTGTCTCCCATAATGTTAAAAAATATCAAGGTCTGCAAGGTTTTACCAAGCATTGTATGTCCCTGTTCAATTGCATTTGGTGTGAAATCAACATTGTTTATGCATGAAATATTAATTAAATTCAGTGGTCGGACGTCTTCCAAATAAAATAATACCCCACATGTGTACTTGACCTTCCCTTGTCATCATAAATGTTTAAATATTGTGTGGTGACTGGGCATGAAGTCAGTATTAATTGTTTCCTTGAGAGAAAATCGGAGGATTTGTTAATTAAATATTTATTTATTTCAATAGATACGTCTTGTGAATAAACTGATATCTTGGAAGAGTAAATACGAAACCTCTTTGTCGCCAAATAATGTGTAAGCACAGAGCATCAATAACTCATGGAAAGTGCCAAGTTTGAGTTATTAATTACTGGAGGTTATAAAGAAACCAATTTTAATGATTATTATTCATTTTAAAATGTGATGTAGCAGTTGACAATGCTCAATTGCCATGAAGTAGCATTGCTGTCGTAGATAAAGTTGTTTCACATGTGCTGGAAGAGTTGGAAGAGGGGAGTGCCAGGCCCCTACAGGCCACACTTGTAAAATTCTTCCCTCCTTCCTCGCAGACTTAGGCACGATCAATACTGCTCTCTAGGCACATACAACCACACCCATGGATTGCTTGCACGTTCAGTATTAATTTGACGCATTCTGCGTCCCTATATTTTATTCGTCAGAACACACGCTCTGGCGAAGCTCGCCGGCGGACGACCGCAATAAGGATTAAGGGTTTTGTGGACGTGCCGGCAGAGTGACGCCAGGAGCCTCGCAGCTGCAAAGGCGCGCTACCAAAGGTTTCTGCATGTGCAACTGTTCCTGCACGTGCAGACGACATCCTGAGACAACGGAAGGCACCAGGGCGCGTACACAGCTGCATTTTGCAGCTGCCCAAGGAACACCGAGATCCCACCACCAGCTGCATCTATCCCGGGCTTGTACCGCAATAAACCATGAGAGCTTTTAGCGGACGTGCGTGCAGAACGGGACCATAAACTTCCAGGCCAGAACCAAGGGACGACGCCAGGCTGGCTGCGGACCACACGAGCAGCGGCCACGTGTTTTATGACCCGGGGGGACGACAAGCACCCCGGACCACGTGCAGAGACGGGGGAAGTTGAATATGGTGATGGATGCTACAAAACCACATGAAGGGGGGAGCAACAGGGCAGTCAGTTGAGAGACGTCGAACCAGTTAGTCGGGGGACCTGAAGCGAGGCGTCCGGGTCGGAGCCGGACGAAGCCAGTGCGATGAACGAGTCAGTCAGTCAGTCGCGGATCGAGCAGTCAGTCAGTCAGTCGGAGTCAGTCGAGGATCGAGAATGCATCACGACGTCGACCTCAGTCGGAGGCCGTCAAGCGGGACGTGCGGCGGGAAGAATCCGAGAAAAGTCAGTCAGACTTCGTCAAACGAGAAGGGTGTACCGGGAGCCGAGAGAAAACGAGTTCGCCAAATGCATCAAGACGTGGACCTCAGTCGGAGGCCGTCAAGCGGGACGTGCGGCGGGAAGCATCCGAGAAAAGCCAGTCCGACTTCGTCAAACGCAGAGTACTGCGTGGACCCGAGAATGAGGAACTTCGAGGCCAGGCGTCTGGACGCCCCACCAAGCCGCCAGCTGAGGGAAGACAGCGCAGCAGTGTCAGATAAGTAGTTCTTAACCAGGGGTGAAGAATCTCCCTCCCCTCGACGCCAATCGCGGCGTCAAACCATACGTAGCCTACATAGAAAAAGGGGAGGGGAGTTTGTCTCGTGAGTTCATGTACCAGTTAACCTGTTCAAGCAACAATAAAACTTGATTATGTGAACTCACAAACAAAGTGTATGTTATTAGTAAATTGGACCTAGAGACAACAGTGTCGACGTATTTATACGCCCTATCACTGAGGGCTAGCATCAAATGCTGGCGCCTCACGCCACAGAGCAGAATCAATACCTACTTCCAAACTTCAGCATTTGGCAGGTATCAAATTATTTGTATGCACACAAACGCATACACCACTGCAGTGGACATTTTGATACATCTGCAAACATTGTTACCACCTTAATACTGGGGACAAATGTGACTTTTGCACTACTCTACCAAAATCAAATGCACATGTCGCTTCGAAACACTTCTACATGTAAAATATTTCTTTCCTTATTTTTATAGTGTTGTGTGCAGTATATGTTATTAAAGCTAAGTGTTCTATTGTTTATGTTCACCATAAGTGATTACAGGGTGCTTTTCAGAGACAACTGGTATGTGGTCACCTGTGCACTTTCGGCGGCGTAGTGCTACTACTCGAGACGACAAAAATAACCTGAGGACAGCAACTGGGGAAAATTTCAGTGACTAAACATTTCACAAGAGACTTAAAGAAGCAGGATTAACGTCACGAAGGCCTCATAAAGGCCTGCAATTTGCACCTCGTGACAAGACAGATCGACTTAAATTTGCACAGGCACATTGGAACTAATAACTCAGACAATGGCGCAATGTGCTCTTCACAGATGAATCGTGCTTGCGCCTAACACGGTGTGATGGTCGTGTGCGGGTGTATCGTTGCTGGGGAGAACAGTATACAGATGCAGCAGTCCAGGAATGGGACATGTTTTGTGTTGAGTTTGTCATGGTACGGGGTGGCATCACTATCGACGGCCGAACGGACCGTGTGTTGATCGGATACGGAGTTACTGCTGCCAAGTACACAGAGAAAATTGTATGTAATGGTGTGATGTCCATTGCAGTGGGAATCAGGCCCCAGTTTGTGCTGCAACAAGACACTGCTAGGGTACATACAGCAGCTGCCACCACACACACCTAGCAGGAACTCCATGTTCAAAACGTGGATTGCCCACTATGAGCCCCGACCTCAGTCGCATTAAGCACTTATGCGACAAGCTAGACCCACGAGTCTGACGTCGTCCTAGAGCCCCTCTGATAATTTAGGAATTTGCTGATGCTCTCATCGACGAATGGGAGAAAATGCCAAAATCAGAGGTGCTTCAACTGATCAGAAGTGTGCATTGAATGTCTGAGGAGGCTGTCATACAAGCACGTGGGAGCCATACCAGATAGTGAAGTGTTTCCTTATGGGACTATCACATAGGAAATGAGACGATGATTCAACTTGGGTTTAGGACATAGTGTTTAATCGTTTAATGCCCTCTTGAAGCATCAATGTTTACATCGAGACACAAACAATATGTGTACTACTGTTAGGTAAAGTTTTGAATGGTCTACTGACACCTAATATGTCATTGTGTACACAACACATGTAACAATATGTGTGTTCCAAATCTTGTCCCTCTATATGTTTTGAGCAGTGTACGTCATAATGCTCATGGAAAATTAGCTATATTATAGACTTAAGGTCGGGCTGTAATTGTTGTAGCACAGGACAATAGCACATGCGCAGAAAGTAGAATACATGTATTATCACGACACTCGCCACAATCACGCACAGCACATCCACAGAAAATTACGCAGGCTGGTGCACAGAAAGTTGGGCTACGTTTTATCATTCCTGTGCACGAGCGCCATGCACCTTGCATGGCCAATAAGAACGTGGATACCACAGAGTTAAGTGAAGATAAAAGACTTTAAAAAGGTAGTGAATTTGACTAATGCTTTGAGAGTTTGGCACTATACAAGCAGTAGTTTGTTTTGATGGAGATTTTTATTGTACTAGTGGTGTAGGTTAAGGTAGACTGTATAGAGTAGTATATTTCTACAGATCACAACCTCAGCAACAAATTAAACTGATCTGTCAACAGTATTTTATAATTCCAATGTTACCAACACATGTACGCACAATGTACTAAGCATTGTTTCCTTTCATTTTCAGAACTGTTTTGTGTAAACTTCCATCATTTCTTTGCATGGGCTATTTTAATTGTAGCTTTCATATTTTAGCTGTGCATGTGTTCTGTACTGTTGCACATGCTGTGCATGTGCTAAACCAATTGTAGCCTGGCCTTTGGTTTGATTTGGTATGGTTTTATATGCTCATAATATTAGTACAGTTTTTCTGTCAAATACATTTATATGGTCACAACATATTTGACACATTATCCTTATTGAAAACACTTTTTTATTTTAATTGAAAGACTGAATTTTTGTTTGTAATCTCACATTTGTTTTGTTGAATTCATGTGGCTAGGTGTATACTTAAGAACGCATCATAAAACTTGTGTAGCATAATTTATTATAGATGGAAAATTTGGTTTTATGTCTTTAAAAAAAATGTTAATTAGAATTCTTATAAGGTAGCAGTTTGGACGTTACAGCATATATGCATAACTTGGAAATATTAGAAATTCGAGGAAATTATCAGACAGCACACTTTCATTCATAATAGAAAAGTGTTTCGCGATTAAAAGTTGCAGCTGTTCATCAGAAAGGCGAAATAGGGTAATTTTCAGTTTGTATATGCAACATCACTACTAGGCAATGCAGTGAGCATGGCGTCTGAAGGCTCGGAAGGTTGACGCATCCCTCAGGCATCGTCATTAACCTGATCTAGCCTCGCAACAGCTGCGGCCCCCTCCTAAGAAGTGATATTATGCCCCACACGCCACAGCTTGCCTTGAAGCCCACGGTTGGCTCGATTAACTGATGTATTCTGTTGGACCGCAACTCACTTTGCACCACGGTGTGACCTCTCTACCCCATCGACTGCAGAGGGGAAGGAGTCGCCAACTTCGGCCACCTTCGGCCATCTCTACCATTTTTCCGCCACCCTCTCTCTCTGCCACCTCTCCGCCACCCCCGCACTCCCCGCGCTGGCCCTGTGTTCCATATATTTATAGAGCCCGCAGTCCACAGTTCGAGGCTGTCTCGCATTAGTCTGTTGCAGAATGTCACTCTGCCCTAACGCGTACCGACCACGCTGTCTCGCGTCAGTCTGTCGCAGAACATCACTCTTCCCGACCGTAGAGCGTTACACTGCACGAGCGCTTACTGATGTCTTCAACTGCTATTCTACCTGAACGTTTGCAACTACTTCAGACATTGTTAGCGCCATGTGCTCGCCAGCGCACCGAAGCCTTCTGCGTTGATTTATGTATGTTTACTGACCAGTCAATAAACTGACATAATCCAAACTTGGTAGAGTTATCACACCCAGCACTCTTTACTTCTTAGCCTTGCTCCCGCTATCTCCTGCTTCGTCACCATACCTCTTACATTCTTGCAGGAGTAATCATGAGCCGGAACCCTCGTTCTCAACCTTAACCGCCCGAAGAACTGTCTCGCCGAGATGCTTAGCGAAGCCTGTCTTCCTGAGTAGCAAGACAGCGGTTTCCGTCTTTGGACTCTCGCCACCTCCAGTACTTGCTTGGGTCTGCCAGCGAAGTCCCACTTGCCAAGTTACTTGCTGAAAACCAGCAGTTCAGGCCTACCTACCCCATCTAACAGCCTCACCTTACTTCCTTCAGGCCGTGCCTACCCATACGGTACACCTGCTGTCCACCTCTCTATTCTGCCGCCCCCTATGCATCACAGGGCTGGGCGGGAGAAAGCAGCCAAGCAGGGGCTAACCCTGGTTGGAGGCCTGGAGAATGTTGAACTAGGTGCTCACCGAATATACTCTTGGAAGGAGGAGGAAGCTGCCTAGCAAAGGGGATCCACCACCAGTGCAACAGGAGATCACCAGAGTCTGATCTAGCACATGCCATGAGCTGTGTCACCGCTGCCCCCCACCCCACCTAAGAAACCAGCAACTTCCAACCGGCCCTCAGCCGCTGATACGGTGGTCAGACGCCTGAACGTAGTTCTGAGTTACATGCCAACTTGTGTACCGACCCAGCCTACACTAGCCAGCGCACCTCCCCGAGCTCATCATCAACTGATTGAAGTTTTGAAACCAGCCATCGCTGCCCATAGGAACAACCCCATCAAAACAGCGACTCCAGCTTCTCAGCCGTCTGTTTGGAGAAGAGACTTGACGCTGGCCAACAACCACAGGACCCAGTAGGTAGGGCGTCAAGGGGTGTGGTCCGACTCAGCATTGTATAGCTGAATTTTAGAGCTTCTAGTTCCCAACAGAGGAGAGAACTGAAGATGATGGTCACTGGAGAATAACTGGTATTTTCCGGGTCCAGCAGTTCTATATATACTCGTGCAGTGTTGACTCAACGGACCATGGGTGCACAGGGGCTCCTCTCCTTGGCGTGGGCAGCCATCCCCTCTCTGCCAGAGCTTCGTGAGCATGATGTGAGCGAAAAGGAAGTTCAGCCATATCCTTGTGTTTCTCTGGGAGGTCTGTCTGTGCAGGCCATACTGGCACTCAGTTAGTAGCAGCCCTTACTTCATCTCTCCTTCCAGTGCCCTGCATTGATGTGCTGGTATAACTTGTATGATCTCAGCTGCTGGAATAAAAGTCACATATGTCAGTTAGATGCAGTTTCTATTTGTCACAAAACATAACCATGTAATGCAGTTCACAAATTTTATTAGGACCTGCATCCTAGTGCTAAATAGTACTACTATTTTCACTGAAAACTCAATTTTTATATATTGTAACATGTCAGCCACTGCCCCCCCCCCCC